>WOVY01002253.1:0-32500 GCA_013436015.1 Rhipicephalus annulatus | reverse complement strand
GCTAACTAAAGCTGCATAATTGATATATAGCCGAACTAAATGAAGAAGACTTTCTAAATCAACGTGGGCATCCCGAATTGAACAACCAACCCTGAACCTAATTTAACAGGAGCTCGAAATTGAGCTGTCGGTAATAAGTTCATTATATCGCATATTGATGATTCTCTCAAAAAATTTCACTAAACTTGATGTCAGGGAGATCGGCCTTGTCTTATCAAACATGTATGCTCTATTTTCATTTTTGAGCTACAATATAATTTTGGCAAGTTTCTATTCTGGAGGTATGCATGCGTTCCCTAACAAATAATCCACAAGTTCTAGCAGAAGATTAGGTGAATCCTGCAGTAAACACTTTAACATAGAGTTCGTAATTCCATTTGGTCCGGCAGCTGTCCTCGGTAAGCATAATACTGTCTGACACCATTCAGCTAAAGAAACTTCTGCAAGTTCATGCAAGTTTACCAGCATGGGCCAAATAGCCGTAAAACTAGCAGTGAAGCGGCGTTTTAAATAAACCTTGCGCTATGTCTTCTAGAGAGGTGTTCATTTCTTGCGGTGTCAAGACACATGACTGCAACGTTAAAGGCTCTGGCAGTACTTTTCTTGTCCAAAAATAAGCAAACAAAGCAGGCTCATTTTATTTGGAAAGATAATCGAAACGTCTACTGTCATATATTTCTTTCACGCGGTTCACTGTACGCTTGAATACGCCTGCAAGAAATTCTTAGGGCTTTCATTTTATTGGGATTTGATTATGAAGAAGTCTTTTCCAAGCAGCTTTTCGTCTTCTATATTCACGCGTACACTCATCGTACCATTATCGAGAGGAAGATCGTTTATTTGATGGAATAGAAAGTTCGGATTTTTTTCTAGATTCCTCCAGCATAGAACCAATCGTAGATGCAATCCCTTTAGTTTGGCAGAATGGAGGCAGACTTCAATTTTGCTATGGTTGATGTATGTGCGTTTTTGCTGAATTAAAGTTATTGTTGGACAATTAATATCAAAAACCACAGGAAGATGGTCGCTTTTAGTTGCCGAATTCAGAACAGTCCATGACAAAACCTTGTCTGCATTGCAGCAAAACGTGAAATCTAATACTGAGCAAGTCCGACCTCGGACAAATGTTACATGACCGCTATTCAGACACTACAGGTTGTGATCAATAGTTAATTCCCACAGTCGCCTACCACAAGAATCTGTCCTTATACCCCAAGACAAGTGATGTGAGTTAAAGTCTTCTGTGAGTACAATTTTTTTCGACATGCTACTAAAACACTGCTAAGGTAACGCATACTTTGAACACCGGAGGGGAAGTAACAATTTATCATTGAAAAAAAGTGGTATCCGGGGAGACACAAGTGTAATTCTAATATTTCACAATCTTAGTCTAATATTCTGAAAGAAATTTTCGCCCTGTGGCATGATTTACTTGATACAAGGATCATTTGACCACCACACCGTGATGGGCGATCTAATCG
Organism: Rhipicephalus annulatus; assembly: GCA_013436015.1. Taxonomy (NCBI): domain Eukaryota; kingdom Metazoa; phylum Arthropoda; class Arachnida; order Ixodida; family Ixodidae; genus Rhipicephalus; species Rhipicephalus annulatus. The sequence goes on along the minus strand of WOVY01002253.1, from coordinate 31,019 downwards.
AAAAGAAAGAAAACCTGCAAGATTGAAACATTTATCTGGTGTAAGCCAATTTTCTTGGAAAATTTAATATGAAGATTAAAATTATTGCAAAAGTATTGTAAAAGTCGGTTGAGGCTGAGACTATTGAGCGGCAATTCCGCTGTAGTACCCTCAAGTGACCTATTGTGTTTGGCGCACCGCAGAGGCGCATGCCGCGCCCGCATCTTTATGCGCAATAGCCAATTCATTCCGTTGAGATTTGGAATTGATATCGGTGAAGATAGGGGATCTGGTATGTTTATTAGTTTGCAAATCGATTTCCACGTCCGTTGCAGCACTTGTGCTCGGCTTAGGCGTATGTCGGTCCAAGTGCACCTGTGTCCCTCTCTGCTTAGCCTTGTCGGCAGATACAGACAGTTTGTTCAACCCTACATTGCATAGCTGAGTGGCATCGCTTGTAATGTCCGATACTGCCGGTTCTGTACTAGTCTGCACTCTTTGTCCTATCTGATTTGAAAGAATTTGCACTAAACAGTCGGAAAGGTTGGATATGAGTTTATCCATTACCTTACTCACTGCCTTTTCCACAGCAGTTTCAATAGCATGGGATAGATTTGAATCTATACTGAACGTGTGGCACGCTGTAATGCCAGTGTATTCAAAAGCCCTGTCTCTAACTATGTCAATGGTTTCCCATCGAGAACAGTGGTAGCGGTCAATAACTTCTAGGGTTTGAACCTCATGGGAACGAGTGGAACAGTCAGAGTTGTCGGCGCAGTGACTCCACCCATTGAGACAACCCTTTTCCGCTGTTGCAGTACACTTGCTTGAAAAGGATGGGTCCCTCCACATATGCTACAACGAACGTTAGATTTACACCCTCCCGCTTCGTGGCCGAAAATCCAGCCGTTTTTGCACTGAGTCGGACTTAAAGCAAGGGGCTCTACTCGAAAGACCAATGGCCACAATTTTATTTATGATGGGCATTTTGTGCCCACAAATGTCCCGATGACAGATTCGGTTGGTTCCCTTTCTTTGTCGACTAGGTGATTACATCGGTAAATCGAAATTACGCCTGCTCCAGAGAGTCTGTCTAGGGTCTCAGCTGGACTCAGCTTGGAGTCAACTCCCCGTACAAGGCCTTTGGTACATGCAAGGTGAGGCGAAATGAAAGAACTCACCGGGATAGCAGCAAACGAGGTGCATTGGAGAATATCCTGCACGCAGGCCTGTTCCAGCGACCTACACACGATACCTTCTCGCCCAAATGGGTGCACATTTGTGATGGTCTGGAAATGGTTTGAAGTGGTCTTAAGTTCTTTTTGAACCGCTTGAGGGTTTGTAAGTCTGATGAAGCCTCCATTTATAGGTACCAGTGCCACTGCAATGCTGTCGATACCACTGCGGAATAAGAAGTCTAGCGGCAAGTAATTAGACGGCAGGGATGCTGACCAGGCGGATCGCACATGGCCAGAAGTAGTCGTCAACATGAGCACTAAAAATGGGGTTAGACTCAGAAACAGATAAACTAGAGAATCGGACTCCAAGACAACAAAGTTAAAACCACTCAATCCTCTGCCAAGAACACCACACCAGGTTTCGCACGGGCAAGCTTGAAGGAACTGATATGATGACGTCTTGCTCGACTCTCTGCACGTTCCACACGCACCTCCTGTTTGTTTGTTTTCTTCCATTAAATTTCACGTACCTGCTTTCGGGGATTCGCCATGAATGCGAAGTTGAGATTTTTAAATGTTATTTCAGATATGGAAGGTGACTGAAATAATAAAGAAATAAATGACAATGGCACGAAGTATATGTGATTTACACTACACGTATCGTGCTTCTGAGCTTGTATTGCAGACTGCCATATTACCATATAGGAAACAAATTATAAAACGCAGGTTTCGCCTTGTTGAATTGACTAACAGTTTTAAGCAAACGCCCTTAGTCAGGCTTTTAGCATTTCGCCTTCGCTCCATTTTCTGTACTGGCGCAGAAAGAAACAAATAAAGAAAGAAAGGAAGATAAAGAAAGAAATACCAGAATAAAATGGTACTTGTTAAGTAGTTATGGTGGAATTACACACGGCATCAAAGCTATCCCTGTGGCAGTATCCCAAGCCTAAGGCACCGAAGCTTAAAATGTTCTCCTCTGATAAAGTCAAGGCTATTATTGCAAGAGGTGTAATGAGAATTTGAGTTCTTATACGAGATCTTGAATGTGAAAAAAAGTAATGTGCAATATTTTCTCGTTTTTCACGAAATTGGCAGAGGGGCGATATTGTCACACCAGCCCCATACAATTAAAAGGTTGATGGGGGGGGGGACACGGCAATCAAATCTGGTGATCGTTCCTTCCGATTGTTGAAATTGGCTCCACTGTGGCTTCCATGAATAAATCAGGTGATTATATTCTGTCCACGTGGTTATTGCTTCCATACTATCTTTGTGAATAGCTGATCTTTTATATCTGAATGTGGTGAAGTATTTTACCACCGGGATAACCTTAACTATTGGGAGATCTTGCGATGAGCGGGCTGAGGTGTCGGTCATTTCTTTTATTATTAACCCACAGTGGCTTAGAACCCATACTAATTTCAGGTATGTCAGATGAGACGGAGCTAAAGATTGGAACGTCGTGATAGTGCGAGAGGAAAGAGAAGCCGTAAGAGCTGTGCATACCGAGAGCAAATCAGTAATTTCACTGCCCTGTTCTCATCCATCGGAAATTTTAGCAGTGCCATAAAGACAGGCACGAGCTCAGCTTAAAAAACCGGAAATAAATCAGGTAGCCTCGCTGCAAATGACCAGCCAAGTGATAAGGATACTATTCATACGCCTGCGCTGTCCTATTTCACTGATGCATCTGGAGCTAATAAGTTACACGTCTGTGTATGCAACAGGAAATCTACTAACATGCTCTCTAATAACTTGCGGAATAGAAGTTCAAACTGCAGAGAAAAGATCTCATCATAATCTATAACAAAAATCTGGTTTGGTTACCAGATGCGATTACCTTATACTTGCTAGTTCTTTTGTACATAGATTATATGTTGTGTATGAAAACGTAGCCAATGAGCGAGAAAGAACAAATCCGGGCCACTGGTGAAAACATAATCAGCTCTTCTTAGTAGCAAGCTGTCAAATTGTAGGGATGTTTTTACTGTTAACAAATGGAATGGACAGAGCAATGTACACGCCTCTGTTTGTTTGTTTGTTTGTTTGTTTGTTTCCCTAGACTCATGCCTCACACCCACGCAGGGGGATCAGCCAAGAAAGCGTGGTGCATTTTTTCTGTGAGCATTAAAACCATGTGTAAAAAGGAATTTGTATTACATAGTAACTAATTTAAGAGAAACCACATAAAAAGAGATCAAGCGAAAAAATTTAAAAAGTCAATTTGAGAAATTTCGAGATTTCAGGTGTTATGATTAGCACTCAGCTGCGTTTACTTCACCTCATGATTTAGAATTTTTTCAGATACCAAGAAATAAATATTTGATTGAAGATCACAATGGGATACGTTCGGATGTCTGAATAAAAGCGCAAATGGCATTGAAAGCATCGTTCTGGCAATGTCCCAAAACTGAGGCAACACAGTTTCGTGCAGTTTCCGTCGTCAATAAAACGCCTAGTTTTAGAAATATAATAACTAGAAGTCTTTTTCTTAGTATAGCGCATCGGCGGCAAAACAAAAAAAAATAATGCTCAATTGATTCCATTTCTCCGCAGAATGCACAGAGGGTTCATATCGTCATACCAGATATGTATAGATACAGGTTCAGGAGAGAGGGGGGGGGGGACACGACTTTGAAATTTAGTAATTAAAACTTCGAGCTTTCTGCACTTACTCCAGTGGAGTCGCCATGAAAACTTGAGGTGGTTATATTCTGTTCAGGTACTTACTTTTGTATCATATCATTGCAGATTGCTGATTTTCGATATCTTATTGCTACAATATATTCAACTTCCGGCAGTACGGGTAAAACTGCGCCATGAAGCACGGCTCGTGCTAAGTAATCAGCCAGTTCATTTAATCCTAACATACAGTGTCCTGAAACCCACATTAACCTCAGGAGTTTCAACTGCAGTGGTACTAATTTTATGAATGTCCTTAGAATTTGAGAGTTCTCAGAAGCCGTCGGAGCTGCACAAACTGAAAGGGAATCCATCATTATGACTGTGTTGTTTTAATTGGACGGAAGTTTTTGAAGAGCTAAATTAATCGCCAAGAGCTCAGCTTCGAAAACTTAGCTAAAATCAGGCAGTCTCACTGAAAAGGACCAGTCAAGGAAATGGCAATGCAGGTTTCCTGAAGAGTTTCCCACGTATCAGGCTCCGCTAATATTGGCGTGGTATGTATCACTTTGTTCCGCAGTGTGCTCAGGCCTTTCCATGTGCCAGAGACGCAAGGCTCCCCCTCAACACGTCACCAGCACCTTGTTACATTTGCCATGGCCCTCTTAGCTGTTCGACCGCGTCGGCCTTGATACCTACAATTTCCTTCTCAGCACTGCAGCGGTAACCGTTGGATCATCGTTTCCGTCGAACTCCTCACGTGGTACGCCAAAGCTTCAGCCCTTATTTCATCTACAGCCAAATACATTGCAATTTTCATCCTACACAATCTCATATTTTGTCATGGAGTGCCTCTAGAGTTGTTAAGTGATCGTGGTAGTGTATTCCTCTTAGACGCTATCACAGCACTGCTGCGAGAATGCCGCGTCGTTCACCGCAACACAAGTGCCTACCATACCTAAACTAATGGAGTAATGGAACAAATCAACCGAACCCTTGGTGAATCTAACAGTTCTCAATGCATTGACTGTAGAATAAATTAAAGTATTCTAGGATTTCTTCGGTTTTCCTCGTAACTCGTGTACTTTATTCCAATCTTTTGGGCAGGATACACCTACATGGGTACACATACATGGGTTCCCTTCAGCGAAACTGTACATAAAATTCAGTTCGTCGTCAATGCTCAGTAGCGAAATTAAACGAGTGGAAAATATCACAGGTGTGCACCAATTTTTCCTTTCATTCAGCCTATGCATGTTTTTTCAGTCAATAAATGATTGCAATCATTTTGTTTCTTTAGAAATATTTTTCTACAGCGCAAGAACTGCAGAAGTTGCATGCATGCACATCGGTGTATTGCTTGTCCAAACACGTATCAACGAACAAGCCCGCGATCAGGTTCTGTTAAAACGTGATCCTGTACTGTCACTCCGACATATGAAAATTGTTGTATTGTAAGATGATCGATCTGTTTCAGGACTGTTATCAATGTCGTTGAACATAATGCGCAGGCCTGGCCGAGGGTTATTGCGAAGAAGACATTTCATGCTCGCAATCTAGTCACTTATAAGGAGTCATCAGAATGGCGGTGACCACTATGTATTTGAGTGAAATTACGAATGCAATATAAAAATTGTAAAGGAATACATCAGATAATCAAATGACTGTTCATGTCAGTTGTATTTTACGTTAACTGAACAATAACTTGTGAGTACGCACCAGAATGACGGTGGTCAATACGGCTTTTATTGACATTACAAGTACACAACCGAATTCTTAAGGTACCCACCAGAGAGCCAATCGACTGATATATCAAAATTCATTAAACTTTTTCTTTGAACTCGTCTCCCCTTTCCATAAGGATTCCTTTCTGCATGCATCATTGCAGTGCATCGCACTTGACCGAGGCACTGGTGTGATATTCGCGACTTAAATTATTACTAGAAGAAATAGCCACAAACCTTGTAAAAACAGTTACAATCCTTTGCGCTTCGTTGGTTGAATAACAAGTTGTGATGTCGTTCGAAACCAGAACCCATTATGAAAGTGCAACAAGATAATGAATTGTTGGTAGTGATTTAACGTTTGTTGCTGCTGTATTTATTGTCTACATCTCTTAGACGTTCAACTGGAAAGGCAAAGTTAACAGCTCAAAAATATATATATCTTGTACATCTTTACTTAGCAGTGAAACATTCAATTTTGCGGCTCTGTTAGCAAGGCCTTGTTTTGTTTTGTTTTTCTCGTGGCTTTCATGGAGTATCTCGTGTACGTGAACAATCGCTCACATGTCAACTGTTACTGACACGCTGTTCTTCTACGTAAGATACCTATGAGACAAGATCGAAAAGGTTATGAGTGCGAAGAGTGTGTAGTTGTGGTGGCCGCCTCAGTGCGTTGATTAGGGCATAAGGACATTGACTACTTCACCCCTGGGGACGCCAGTAGTGTTTACAGGGAGCACTGATGAGAAGTCGGCTACTACGACGTCTAACTTCTGCATGTAACAGGCGGAGTAAAATTCTTCATTACATGGTCCACGTATTGTGTGCATACGTTTAAAATCTCTTTTCTGGCTAGATATAGTGCCTTTGAAAAGTGGGTGACTTTCAGGGCAAGTTATTTTTCACGGTAAATTATTTTTTCACTCACTTTTCTTTCTTCCTATCTACATTGCATTAGCTCTAATAACTTCCCCTCTACATTCCATGTCATTATTTTCTATTAGATCTCATTATTATTGTGTCAAAACACGGTAAAGTGAGCCCTTTGGTATACACTTCTTTCCTTTATTCATTAACGAGGGTTTCGTACGGGCAGACTTGGTGCCGTTATGTTGTATACGAGGGAATATTGGTCAGCTGCTAGCTCGTAATAAAATTACGCGCTACGTCACGTCATACAGGCTCATAAAAAGAGTGTGCCGCGCTCGCCGCCGCGGTTACAGTAGGCGCTGACTGACACTCCACGTTTTAATACACATATAAACCGAATAAAGTGACTGCGGGATAGCCGCCATGATAGCTCAGTGGTAGAGCATCGAACCCGTTATTCAAAGTTCGTAGGTTCGATTCTTGCTCACGGCAAGGTATTTTTCACCCACTATTCTTTCTTCTTATTTACATTACATTGGTTCTGATAACTTCTATACATTCCTTGGTATTATTGTCTGTTAGATCTTATATATATATATATATATATATATATATATATTGAAATAACTTGCAGGAATATAGAAAATACCCGGACCTGTCGTGCCTTCCCTTCAAGTTCTATATATATATATATATATATATATATATATATATATATATGTGTGTGTGTGTGTGTGTGTGTGTGCGTGTGTGATTGACGGGTGCCCCGCCGCGGTGGCTTTGTGGCTAAGGGGTACCCAGCTGCTGACCCGCAGGTCGCGGGGTCGAATCCCGGCTGTATTTCCAATGAAGGTGGAAATGTTCTAGGGCCGTGTGCTCAGATTTGGGCGCACGCTAATGAACCCCAGGTTGTCGTAATTTCCGGAGCCCTCCACTACGGCGTCTCTCATAATAATATGGTGGTTTTAGGACGTTAAAGCCCACATATCAATCAATCAATCAATTTTTTGCCATCGCCGCCAACACGGTGGTGGTGGCGGCGATAGCGAAAACCAGCCGAGACTGAATAAAAGAGCGTCGGAGAGACAAAAAAGCAGCGATGGGATTTGTCGTCGGAGCGAGACCGAATGGAGGCAGCCATCTAAGGACATGGAGGAGAAATGAGCCGCGTGCCTCGATAAGCGTAACCGTTCAGAGAACCAAGCGAAACATTGGAAAGATTAAGCTGAGAATCCGCAGCAGCTCCGTTTCGATTTGTTTCGATTACAAATGTCACGTCTAAATCACTGCTTGTTCTTTCTGAAATCAACGATTGCAACATTGCTCTTTTTGTAAATATTAGTTAGAGAACGTCCGAGCGAATTACCTTGCACGGCTGCAGAACTGAACCAACACATGCTTACGCTACGACAACGTTCGTCATTTACCAGTGTCAATACAATAGTGTGCATCCAACGAGCACTGATACGACAGAAGGGAAGCTTGAGAACAAGAAGCGATGCATTAACTGGCGCTATGCTGGAGTGGCTCCCCTGTTCTAGTGCACGATGTCGATCCATTGCTTTAGTCTGTCTTTGTCATAAGTTGTTGTGGTAAATGAGTAAAACCGTGTTGCGGGTGAAGTTTTGTAGGCGTTAAACAACCCACCTCCCCGAAGTTTTTATACTTCCCTTGAAGTTTCAGCCATCGCAACAACGAGTAAGGTTGCTATTTTCTAATAGAAATAACGCCTTGCGGGCGAAGTTTTGTAGGCGTTAAACAACCCACCTCACCGAAATTTTTATACTTCCCTTGAAGTTTCAGCCACCGCAACAATGAGAAAGGTTGCTATTTTCTAATAGAAATAACACCAACCACCTGGTACGTCACGTACAATGAGGTAAGTAACAACTGTGGTTGTCTGCTTACTTCCCTGAGAGTGATGAGCAAGTTCGCAAACTAAGGCACTTCCCTCGGCGCACAAAAAACAAATAACTGGAAAGCCACATAAACACTCTTTCAAGAGGTGGGTGTCACAACCTACAAATTGTTTACACTGTTTACTGTTTCCGCCACACGGGCGGTTGTCCGGAGGGAAAGCAGCGGGAAAAATGGCGTGGGGTTCGCATATGCGCGAGTGGAGTTGAACGGGTTATTGTGTCGTGAAAGCCATTGCATTCAGTACTAAAGTTCTCTTTTCTCAACCCTCCGTGTGTAGAGTGCCTTCGGCTGTCTCCTTCGGTAGATGGTCTTTGGTAGTATGTAGAGGCCATGTGGTCGTTGGATCGTGAGTCACTCGGATGTTTTCTTTCCTGTACGAGCAGTGTTTTCGCTGACGCTTCATGTATATGAGAGTGGTGTTTCTGTTGCGGTGTTTATTCACGGGCTTGACGTTAAATTTATCGGCGAGCATTGCCGTGGTTTTATAGTAAAGTTCGTTCGGTAGCTGTTGATGGTTATTTATATAGCATTTGCTTTTGATTTCTTTATGTGTGCCCGCCGCTATTTGTACTTTTGTTTCCTTACTGGACGACTGGACGAATTTCCGGGGGGGGGGGGGAGCGTTCTTTGCTTTCATGCTTGCTGTAATCAATTGTTCATATTTCCCTTGCCTTGCAGTACTACCCCAAAACTTTTGATAAAGGAAGAAAAGCAGGTCAACCTAAAGGCCAACCTGGGAAGAAATACAGAAAAAATGAAGAAGCAATTTTCACTCCTACGCTACTGTGAAAGCATGCTGTTTTTGCCCATGGGCACGTAAAGATGCATATTTTAACAACATGCATTTATTCACATAAAAAGTAAGAATATATCAGGACCCATGATTCTAAAACACACCAGCCTGGCTCTTATCAAAAAATTGGCCTCGTATCTGCATGTTAATTGGCAAATGTCGTCGAAAGACGAAAGTCTTTCGTGTGGAAAGAGTGGACAGCACATTTATTTGAGGTTCTGCGCAAGAAAATCGGTGAATGTTATTCTATAGGCGCTGTGTTAGAGTGCCTCGAGCGTGCAGCAGAGGTGAACGAGCGCAACAAGTCACGTCACACTTGAGACATGAGCGCCATCTGGCAATTTTTCTTGAAAACGAAGCGCGTGGCTCAGAGACGGGTGTGCGCGCCCGTCTAAGAGGTGATAAGGTGTAGAACGCAAGGTGACGGGTAGGTGCCACCCCCGTGTCGTCTTAGCAAAAGTTGCAAACACTCGCCTTTTCTTGCAAGCGTTGAACGGTCAGCGCAGCGTGATAAACGCTACATATAATTAAGTATGTATACCTTTCTAGTGAGAAACGCCCATACAGGATATATACGTGTTGTTATGGTGGCTCAGATATGCGCAATGATTGCTTTTTAATTGAAATGTGCAGAAGTATGACCGCTGAATCTTGAGCAACATTGGCGAGCGGTGCGGATGGGGTCGGCCATTTGGGATATCGGCTGATGGCAGTTAAAGTACTCGGAATCATTAAGAGTGGACAAAAAGACAAAGGTACAGACAGACAGACAGACAGACAGACAGACAGACAGACAGACAGACAGACAGACAGACAGACAGACAGACGAAAGCTTTTGCGTCAAAGGGCACCAAGAAAGGCTATCGTCTGTAAAAACATCAGTCCGGGTTTAACCCTAACACGCCAGTCCGGGTATTGCGAAAACACATCAGTCCGTATCACACCATAACATGGCCGTATAGCCAGACCGGCCTTATACGCCAGAAACCATGTCTCGATTCGCGCTCTGGTGTGAACGGGAAAAGCACACCAGAGATAGCCTTGTGGAGTTTTTGGGGCTGGTTATCGCTATAGCCTTGAACTATCGAAGGCGAAGCTCAACGATCCCTCACTTTATTCCTCTATTTTTATGTTTTGATCTCCTCCGTGTCAGATACATTTTGTCTTCCTTTTTCTTTGTATCATTTTCATATAATTTATATATCTCTCTTACCAAAAATTTCTTCTCTATCTGTCACTTACACGTGTCCGTTCAGTTTGACACTTGCACATGCTGCGCATGCTAGTGGGCCTTGCTCTATTTCTGAGGCACGTGTACACAATTATTTATTTATTTATTTATTTATTCAAAATACCTTACAGTTGCAATAGGGCATTGTGGAAGAATATATTAAAGTCTATGCACAACTTAGATACAAACAATACCACAAGAAAGAATTGTCGATGAATATACAATGCCTAACAGCAACAATGAATGAAAAATGATGCAATGGCAACAAAATGCAGACAATGACACGTGTGAGATATTGATGATAGAACACACTCTAAGAGAGGAGCTTTATACGGACGAGCCCAACTTGGCGACAGCTTGAAAAGCATCGCTGTTAAAAATTTTATTTTTTTCCTTGTGTACGATGTATTTTTTATATTCATTATTATACGTTTGTTCCTCGTGTTTTGTGGTTGGGACCTTCTTTTTTCTCTCATCCCTTCTTTATAACGCCCATACCCGTAGTGGGTATGGGCTGTTAACTAAGAACAAGGACACCCTATAGGTGCCATGAGGCACCCTGGCGCAATAGGAGCTCCTCAGAGGCTGTCGGGTCTGCAGCAGCAGTTACGGTGGCGCTGCGTTTGTCTCCCCTTGGCTGTCAGTCTCGCTGTCCTCTTACTCGTGGTGCTTGCCCTGGCGACCTTGCAGATGCATTTCAGCACCACCCTCCTTATTAATGACACTGAACACCGTGAAGTAAGTGGACATGTTCTAATCATGGGTTGCATGCCTAACGCGGTCGAGTTTAATTGAATAAACTACGCAATGGTGCTCTCAGAGACTAGATAAATTAGAAAGGATTTTTTTTGATTAAGAGACAGAGTAATAAAAACGAGTAGTAGTCGAGGCTTATCTGCGTGCGCTGTTTTCTAGTGCGTTGTTTTTCTACCCATTTCTAGTGCAGATATTCTATCGCGTGCCTCATAATTATGCGTCAGTACCACGTAAACAATGTCGAGCCAATGAAAGCTATGCACCCTACCTCTATATAGTTATCGTCCAGCGATACGTAGAGCTGAAATGAAAAAAAAACTAACATACGTGTGCTTAAGCTTACGTAACTCTAAGGAAACAGATGTGGTGAAACCTTTTCCAGAGCTACAGAGCTACAGCGTACAAAACTGGCTGTTGGGTTGATTTGGCTCTGTCTATCAAAGAAACTAGTCCACCGGAAAAAACTCTGTCTGTGGCTCACGATACTACCGTTGTTGGAGCCCATAAAACTGCAATATTTATTGTTTCAATGTGGTCTTCATGATTTCCACTGGCAGCCCACTTTTGTAACGCAAGAAGTTTGTTGCACAAATAAAGCATTAGCACACTTTGCTAGTTGTGACGTTTGCCGTTGTACGTGACAGCGTGTGGCCTTTCTGCTGAAAAAGCATGTGATAAGGACTTCAGGTATGCCACTACTGGTGGCGTTGTCGTAATCCCACTATATATGTAAGTTGCCACTGACAGTCCTCAGGAAGAACAAAGTGAGAAATAAATTGAAACAAATAAAAGTTACATATCTTTTCTGCAACATTATGCATTTTCATAACCATGCAACCCATAATGAACAACTTCATGCCTGCCTGAGCCTTCGGTTGATTCTGTTTATCTCTCCAAAAAAAGAGTGAGTTTCGGTTGTGCATAGGAGGTGAAACGAAAAAATTTGGTCAAGTGTTTTGAATTGGCGACGCCAGGGCGAAAAAAGTAAAGAAATATCTCTTGTCTACTGCATTCATTCTAGTTAACTTCAAATCGAATGTCTAATTTTGTCGTGACATGACAAATAATAGCAGGATTAGAAGAAAGGGGCACTTGAAAACATAATAGAAGCACAGAGTCGCATTCTAGACTAGGCTGAAAGAAGCTGTTCGTAGGGCCTCAAGACCATGTTACGATGACCGTAAGCACTTTTGAAAGCAAAAAAGTGGAGTATCTACCCAATGGCCGATTTCCGACATGTACTGCTACGTGTAAGGGATGTCACACGTAGGTTTTCCTGGCTAGCAGATATCTAACAAATAGTCTAGCCTAGATGCCATAAAATTCTAGTGACTTCTCCTACGTGTGTCTCGTGCTAGGACGCCATGATGCCTCACAAAGTGCGCCATACTTCACTAACTAAAGCCCGGAAGTTAAACTGCAAATTTTATTTAGCTGATCACTGCCTCTTGTGCCTATACCACGAGGTGCAGATGAATGCTGAGTACACTCGACTTCCCCGTGCACGCGCGTGAACTGTGTTATGTGCCTTACATATGTTCTGTTTTCTTATGCCAACTCGGCAGTCTTCCTTCCGTCGACGGGAAAGTCATATTAACGTTTTACTAATTGTGCCGCATCTTCATCGTATTCATGATGATGGCGCTGAATGTCCACTAATGGCCTGTTTTTCTGAATGGCCATTGCATCGGAACGTTAGCGCGTCACATGTAAGAGAACCATTAATAAACGTGGTGAAAAAATAGGGAACAGAAAAATACAAATAATGGAATATTACCAACTCGCCCAGCGACACACCCTTCTGAGGTGTAACTTAATATGTGAATACATCTCATGTATGCTCATTAGCTGGCTTCTTGGTGTATGTACGGCATGTGAACACGCCCAAACAAGGTTAATTGCATTAGAAATATGAATGCGGCTGAATGGCTGATCAAAACGAACGTATTCAAGTATTTTTTAATCTCATTGATACTCAAGCGAAGCTGGCATGTACTTGCCTGTGAAGCTTGCGATGGCGCTGTCCCATAATTTCAAATGGCGTAGAAAATACGAAACAGCACTGACTCCAAAATCATTCTCTCGCTGAACTTGCACGCACCAAAGAAATCATAAATAGAGCTAAATAAATTTTCTTCCCGCGCTGAGGCTTTTGTCTGGGTCAGTCTGGTAGAAAAGCAAGCACGATCGCTCGGATCGTTTCACGCAGGTCTCCGGAGTTACTGGCTTGAGCAGCAGCGCAGTCTGTAGTCAGGCGACGATTATACTGTCTAGTGCGCATGTCCAGTGTCTTTTCAATAGTGGTCGCTTCGGCTACAAACTCTTGGACGGTTTTCGGTGGGTTTCTTATCAGTCCCACAAAGAGCTCCTGTTTGACCCCTTGCATAAGGAAACGAACTTTTTTCTCCTCAGGCATGTCTGGGTCAGCGTGACGAAATAGTCGGGTCATTTATTCTGTGAAAATGGCGACATTTTCATTTGGTAGCTGAACCCGAGTCTCTAATAAAGCAGCGGCCCTCTCTTTGCGAGCGATGCTCGCGAACGTTTGCAGGAATGCGCCGCAGAAAACATCCCACGTTCGGAGCGTGGACTCCCGATTTTCAAGCCAAGTCCTTGCGGTGTCTTCCAAATAGAAGAACACACGACGCAGCTTTTCGTCATGGTCCCAGTGATTGAGGGCGGCCACACGGTCGTATGTTTCTAGCCATGACTCCGGGTCCTCGAACGATGACCCATGGAAAATTGGTGGTTCCCTGGGTTGATGCATGACCATCGTGGGCTGGGACGCTGCGGTTGTCATTGTCGTTGCAGTCGCGGTCATGGCCTTCGTCTTCCGCGCCTTGTCTGGTAGAAGCCCGTACTCTGGTGGTAGCCCTTGCTGTCGGCGGCTTGTTCGCTGCTCCTGGTTGGCGTCGGTGTCTTCTCCGCGACGTGGGCTGGGTTCACGGCTTGACGGGGGCGTCCGGTACATGAACGAAGCAGCACTTCCACCAGATGTCACGGAGTCGTGACGTGGTCGAAGACAGAAGACTTTGTATTGGGAATTGAGCTGTTTATTTGGGCGAACCTGTGCCCAGGTAAACGGAAAGTCCAATTACAGCAGCAGTCTTGCACAGATAGCAGTCTCGGACTGATAGCGGCGAACGGAGCGTCGGCCTTCGATCAACAACTGACAAGCGGCGAAGCGCGTCGGCATTTATACTCTTGCCGTCGAATGTTGTAGCGTTATCTCTGGCGGTGGCGTAGGTTCCAGAACAATCTGTACCGTTCGCACAGTGGGCGTGATCTTATCGGAATGATCTACTACAGTCCGGAACCTTCTAGAAAACTGCAGGCGCGGTTTGCGCTGAGAATCGTGCGGTGCTTTGGGACGATAACAAAAACTTGGGAAATGGAACGTGGCAGTATGAACTGTGTGAACAACGAAAGGATGCTGAGCTAGTGACTTCTTATTTGTTGCTGCATTTGTAGTTTGATGTTGGTGCTTGTTGTCTTTTTATGTGGCGTATGTATGGACGGTTTTAAGGAGCCAACCTATTTTGAATGTTTCCTAGCGACGTAGGTGCATGAAAAGCACTAAAATACACAGCATGAAAAGAAGGTGATTGGGAATTAATAACAAAGCCACAGTTTAACATAGAAATTATACTTTATGTAGGATGAAAAAAAATGGCCACTGTTATGAAGCAAGAAAAATTTAAATCATGCCATAATGGTATGAAATAAAACAACTGGAGTCCGTTATGTTATGTGTTTTCACAGATGGGAATATCAGTGCATGAAAAAAATAATACATTGTACTTTTTAACGTCCCTATACTCCAATATTTACTCGAAATATGAAATAAAATACAAGATAGACCTATAATTGCGCATTCGGAGTTCCCGAACTGGAAAGTGCCGGGGGGACCTACAGGGAAACGGGAGCACGGGCCGTTCGTGAAGGCACAAGCGGCCGAACCCTTGCTTCTCCCCTCTGCGTACCGGGCAATCAGTCTTGCTGGTACGCACGCGTCGTTTATTTCGGTCACTATTGTCGGTTGCGAATTCTCGGCGTTGCTGGACACGGGCGCAAGCGCTTTGTTGTTTGGCGAACAGGTGTTTTCCCAAATAGTGAGTCACATAATTTATGCATTTTCCAGTGCCTCAGTAGTACAGACAAAGACCAATTTATAAAAAAGCTTTCTGCGAATTCAAATCCTGCTTAACGAGAGTATTTAGCACTTATTTCATGTAAAACTTGACAGCGTAACAATCACTCATTAGCTCAAGGTCAGAGATGAAGGGAGACCGACAGTAAGTTCAAATTATGCTTGAATACTCTTTATACTTTAGCAATAATATTATAAGCAACTGTAATGTGCACAAAACTGTATATTTAAGGGCTTTTTTTGTTTTTATGACATTATATAATAAGAACTTACAGTCAATAACGCCTAAGGAAGAAAATGACGCTTTGGCGTTATTGTCAGTCAACAAAATTATTGAGCACGCGTAATACAATAAGACTTTCAGATAAATCGTTTCAATCCATAAATATTGTTAGGCATCATTACATGAAGAGCTCTTTCCTAGTCGGTGTGGGTCTTAAATGGCATTTCTTTATGCAACCATATCGCGAAGCAGTTTGTGTCAGCGAACAAATGCATATTATTAATGAATTACTATTTATACCGAAAAATAGAACGATAACCATTGTATATAACATGCGATCCGTGTGAAGCCTTTTGAACTATACTGCGTGCATGTAAATGAAATATTGGACGCGAATCTTTGACCATTTTCAGGAAGTTGGTGCGTTTCGCACGCTGTTGAACCTCCCAACAGCGCACAAAGGCTGAGCTGATGTCAGTTGCCTTCAGCCGGGCTCGCACAGCCACTGATTGCATACACTGCTACTTAATTCTGATCCTGACGTGTAGTTCAGTGTAAAGAAAAGTGTTTTTATAGTTTTTTTAGAATGAAGATTCCTTATAAGAACTGTTTATTTCGTACAATGCACACACAAAAGCCTGAAGGCAGCAGCACATTGTCGAAATCTACTTTGCCGTCCTCGAAGCCTATATGTCCGTAAAGCACTTGGCTATGGTCAAGAAGTGGTTGCGTGCATAGTTACGTTGACTCATTAACGAACTTCCGACACCCTAATTAGCTTACCCAAGCTGGAAACAAACGATGGGCTTTTCGATAGAGCAGCGTAAACGAACACCTCACTTAGTTTTTAATGGGGTCATATTCGCATCGAAATGTCGTCTAGGAGGCTGCATTGACTAGAATTTAGCGTCAACAATTGGTATGATGTCGTATTCTATGCCTTTTTTTCTATCTAACACTAACTACACACGTTTTAAGAACATGGGCATGCCTCTTTGCGTATCCAAGCTCTGAGCATATCCTCAAATAGCTAGGCTTGAACACCCTTTCCTACCCAGGCATTATAATCCCGCATCCCTATTTGCATTCAGCATTTCATTCTCTACGTGAAATACACTGCGGGAATACTCCCTAATCATAGCACTTCAAAATTGCCAACAGAGCGCTGGCGCTGCTGCGCCTGCCTCAAAGTACAGCCAATGCCAATTAAAAACCACACCCACCGTTTTTCTGCACATGTGAGAAACAAAGACCTATGATGAAATTGGCCACACGTTTTTTTTTTCCTCTGACGCAGGAAGGCGTAATTAGAGGAGCAGTCACTCTAAAAACAAGTGAGAAATAAATCATCGTACAGGCATCTTTTAAGCTCCACTGAGCACACCTCCGTCTTTGGGCCTGAAAGTCATGGCCTAAACCGTAATAGCATCAACATAAGTTATTGTGAGATTCAATCTGCCATTACATTGAAGTGCATGCCTTAGATTTTCGTAGACCAGTGCCGCACTCACAGCAGTCACACGCCCTAAAGCGTTGCGGAATACTCATTCTAGAGGTGCCGGTAGGATGAAGCATCAGTAGAATGCTGTCACTAAGGAAAGTCCTGAGTGTGGCAACTGCTTTTGGAACCGATGGAACATCGCACCGGGCTGGTAAGGCCGTAATACTGGTAATCGGGTTACGAGCAGCTGCAAACACACGTTGCACTGGCGCCAGTTTTCAAAACATATCAAAAATTGTGCAAGGCCGCTATTGTATCAGGCGGTCGTGGGGAAAGGGTGAGAAGGGCAAATAATAAAAACTCAGATTTTCGTTTCAGAGTTTCCGTGTCAGTGAACCTGTTTTCGTGCTGGAATAGTACCAAATTCAAGCTTCAATAAATGTGGCCATGCCCGCTTCCAGAAACCACCCTTACTTTGGGCTCCACCGTGCTTTGACAAAACCTAAGCGCATTGGCCTAAAAGCTTCCGGCATGAATTATTTGGTACTGCTCTTGCCAAGTCGTAAACTATGTTAAACGAAGACTCTTCGCAGGGTCGCTTCCGTGCACATTCTGGCCTGCAGCCGAAGCGCCCTCTTACATCTGGTGACTCGCACGAGTGCGTCTCACACCTCTGTTTGTGGAATCGCGACTACTTGTTCCGTCCCAGCTACAGCAAGGCCAGCCCGTGTGAGGATTTCTACGAACACGCATGCGGGGGCTTTCGGTAAGATGCAGACAAAACTGGCATTTATAAGGCGTGGCACATATCAAGAGATTCGAGCGTCATATTTATAATGTTCTATAGGGTATGAGAAAATTTCTAGTGTGTGTGAGATATTGCATGATTACGCCAGACCTGACTGACAAGGTGGTCAGATTGAAAACAAGAGAGGTACTTGTAACCAGATATCACTTATGCATATGCTGTTTTATAGAAGTAGCCGGAAAAAAGACGTCATGCTTTCCTTATGAGCAATTACAAGACCAAAAACAATGCATAGTGTTACTAGGACAACGTTTTTGAATGGCTACAATGATTCTTTGTCGATTTGTTTGGGTTTTCTACTATATGACAGTGTAGTGTTAGTCAACTATACATGCAGCGGAAATTTCCCACAAAACAGTGACAAATCTTGGCAGATTTCTGAGAATTTTCTTTTTATTGTTCGCTGCTGCTAAGACAGTTTTAAGGTAAAATATTTTGTCTACTCATGAGTAAGGTCAAATGCGTACTTCCATACGACAAATTTTGATCTTTGAAGTTCAATATATGTTCAATCATCAATATGGTGTAGCTCCCTTCCTATCTTTCAAACGAGTTGTATGTTGAATTACGGCCCTTTTGCATTATCCTAGCATCAAGAGGCGCAATGTAGGGAAGTATGTATCTAAATATTTGGGGTCGATTGTCGGTCACTCTTACGGAAAAATGTTTTTCAAGGTCATCATCATTATCATCATCCGCCTGACTACGTCCACTTCAGGACAAAGGCCTCTCCCATGTTCCGCCAGTTAACCCGGTCCTGTGCTTGCTGCTGCCAATTTGTACCCGAAAACTTCTTAATCTCATCTGCCCACCTAACCTTCTGTCTCCCCCTAACCCGCTTTCCTTCTCTGGGAATCCAGTCAGTTACCCTTAATGACCAGCGGTTATCCTGTCTACGCGCTACATGCTCTGCCCATGTCCATTTCTTCTTCTTGATTTCAGCTATGATATCCTTAACCCCCGTTTGTTCCCTAATCCACTCTGCTCTCTTCTTGTCTCCTAAGGCTACACCTACCATTTTTCTTTCCATTGCTCGCTGCGTCGTCCTCAATTTAAGCTGAACCCTCTTTGTAAGTCT
This sequence comes from Rhipicephalus annulatus, assembly GCA_013436015.1. Taxonomy (NCBI): domain Eukaryota; kingdom Metazoa; phylum Arthropoda; class Arachnida; order Ixodida; family Ixodidae; genus Rhipicephalus; species Rhipicephalus annulatus. Next base: position 12,246 of record WOVY01002253.1, on the reverse strand, counting down.
CCAGGTTTCTGCTCCGTAGCTAAGTACCGGCAAGATACAGCTGTTATATACCTTCCTCTTGAGGGATAGTGGCAATCTACCTGTCACAATTTGAGAGTGCTTGCCGAATGTGCTCCACCCCATTCTTATTCTTCTAGTTACTTCAATCTCGTGGTTCGGCTCTGCGGTTATTACCTGCCCTAAGTAGACATAGTCTTTTACAACTTCAAGTGCACTATTACCTATCTCGAAGCGCTGCTCCTTGCCGAGGTTGTTGTACATTACTTTCGTTTTCTGCAGATTAATTTTAAGACCCACCTTTCTGCTCTCCTTGTCTAACTCCGTAATCAAGTGTTGCAATTCGTCCCCGGAGTTACTCAGCAATGCAATGTCATCGGCGAAGCGCAGGTTACTAAGGTATTCTCCATTGACTCTTATCCCTAACTGTTCTCATTCTAGGCTTCTGAAAACCTCCTGTAAGCACGCGGTAAATAGCATTGGGGAAATTGTGTCCCCCTGCCTTACACCCTTCTTGATTGGTATTCTGTTGCTTTCTTTATGAAGCACTATGGTAGCAGTTGATCCCCTGTAGATTTCTTCCAGAATGTTTATATATACTTCATCTACGCCCTGATTCCGCAGTGTTTGCATGACGGCTGATATTTCCACTGAATCAAACGCCTTCTCGTAATCTATGAAGGCTATGTATAGTGGTTGGTTATACTCTGAGCATTTCTCTATTACCTGATTGATAGTATGATTGATAGTTTTCAAGGTCGCTGTACGGTATATCGGACAGCTAAGCAAAAGCCTCGCCCATACAGTTCACACGATTTAAAGCAACCGGATTGAGAATTTTGTCTTCGTTCTCCGGCATATTCCACGCTCATGCGTGGTCACGGCTGCAAGAGGTGTGCCACATGGCTGCTCAAGATACTAGTTTCAAATTTCAATGGCAGATTTAGAGCGAGTGTTTGTTGCTAAATTTCATTAACTTGGTCTCTATACGAAGGTGGGACCGAAGTCTCGTAAGTCAAGAATGTCGTAAGGGGACGTAGCGTTTCAATGAGGAGAGTACCAAGTTGTGCGCAAACAACGGGAGACACATAAAACACAAGCAGGCACAACTGGTGATCGCTTGTCGTAAAAAGTAGCGCTTATATGCGGTATCAAGGTAAATGAGGACTAACACAAAGGAGGAGGGTTACCGTGACAAAGAATTTTTTCAGGCGTCTCGGCAAAATATAAAGGTGCAGATGGGTTCGCTGCTGGTCCGTGAGCCACACGTTATCCTTCCATGATTGCAGAAAATTGTGCCATTGCACTATTTCAAAGCTCGGTATCACGCCGTAAGCATTTGCTGAAACTAGAACTTTTATTTGTAAGGTGAGTTAAAGGGTATCGAAACTGTCAAGGAAGTCAAAATAACAGTGATATATATTGGGGCCTCATGCCATAAAACTGCAATATGATTATGAGAGGCGCCGTTGAGGAGGGCTGAGAAAAAATTTGACCTGTTGGTGTTCTTTAACGTGCACTCACATCGCACACTATACAAGCCTCGAGTATTTCTGCCTGCACCGAAAATGCGGCCGTCATGGCTGGTATACGATTGCGCTACTTGTGGGTCAGCAATAGAGGACCATAACTACTAGACCATCGTAGTTAGCATCTAAGAGAAGTGCTTCTTGTGTGACTGGTAGTTTGTTTACTGGTTTTTAGCAAATATAAGGAAGATCCCACTTAAAATTTTATTTATTTAGCCAAAGGGTGGCGGTACTGCGTATAATAACGGCTCCTCGGGTTTAATTAAAAATCCGTGCAGCAAGATGGGCGCCAGTGAAGGAGCATTCATCAAGTGTGGAAAATGATAGCATCTCAATGCTCGCCATTCTAAAACATTTGCGGAAGTTTGTGGCCCTACAGGGCTGTTAAGGTGACTTGGAGAGTGCTCATTGTGCGGGTAACACTATGCAAAGCTCAGAAGCCATAGAGGAAGTGTACCTTGAATGGAGGAAATGGGAGGATACGAATAGGTCTCCACCGTACGAGAAATAGGTTGAATAACGTGGTCTGTCAGAGAGTGAATAGTTATATGGTAAGGTGACAATCACCAACGAACATTTCCAATACAGGTAATCCTAATGATCATGTAGATAAGCGTGCTTTTGAGGCGTGTTGTGAATAAATGTGGTTGTGAATGTAATGCAGCTGTCAAATGACGATAAGTGAAGAAAGGCCGCGCAGGATAGTGAACAACTTCATCAAGAAATCAGTGGCCGTTGTCGCATAGGAGCTCTCGAGTAGCGGTGTAATCTAGAATAACATAGAGCACTCTAAAATGTGAGCGACGTACAAGTGACGCCCGGTGATGACATTCTGAACCTCTGCAAACACGCCACAACGCACGTGGTTGGAAATATCGGTGGGAGCTTCTACGCTGAGCGGCTCGAATAAGTTTCTTTACAAAACTTCACATTTTAAAACGAAAGCACCAGCGTAAATTGAAGTTTTTCATCGGTAAGGGAAGTGGATGATAGTAAACAGGAGTGAGAGTGCTCTTAAAGTGATACCTTGAGACTTTCGCTAATGCACAATAAGCACCACTGCCACTTCTGACGTAATCAACTATGCATGCAATATGATGAAACAGGCAATACAGCCTCGTCAGCACTGGTACATGCTTCAGTGTACAGAGCCATTGCTGCTAACTCAATGCTCATCCATTAAGTCATTTTCAAAATGTTTTTATAGAAGATGGCCAAGAACTTCTTTGGAATCCATGAATGAGACGAATTTTGCTGTAAAGTCAGTATGCGAAACTTTTGGCCTGTTGATACGGAGAATAGCGATCACATTTTATTGATTCAATGCTTCTACTTTAATTTAAAAAAATAGTACGCCTCGATGACATAAACTTGCCGAGGCTGAATCATGCATCGTGTAAGAAGATATCTAAAGGAACAGTTATCAAAAAAAACTTTGCTCATTGATGCGTTTGAGTTACTTTTACCTCGTCTAAATGTTATACTGTTATCCTGTTTGTGATGAAGAGTCAGCCCAGTCTTCATACTCATACAGTCTTATGAAACGAATCGCCTCGTTCACTTTAAAGGTATTTGACGGCATGAACGTCCACCTGTTTTGCGTATTGCTTCGTATGTGAAATGACAGCAACACCCAAAACACATGACATAGTGCAAGCTAGCGCTCACAAGCTTCGTGTATTGCGAGAAACAATAAAAAAAACAGTGCCAGCCGCATTCCTTCAGGTCACATGAAAAATATTGTAAACGATTGCCGTTTTGTAGTCTGTCATTGAACCTGACATGCAGCATAAACAGCTTGTTTTTTTTTCGAGCGCCATAATAAAATAACAGACTGCAGTAGATGGACATCTCATGTACTGCATCGCCGTTTCCTTGCATAGGCACGTGTTTATTTTTTGGCGATTGTTTATATTATGCATAAATTTACTGCGAAATTGTCCCGCAATAGTGTTTTACATAGCGCAGAAACAGCCTCAGTTTCTCGCTCGCATTGACTTACATTTTCAATTGACCGTGCAGAACAATCGCCACTAATTGTCCTCACAGCTGTACCTATGAACCTTCGTGACACGTTAGTGGTTACGGCGAGCGACTCTCGACCCGAAGGACACTGGTCTGAGCCGGCTGCGGCAGTCACATTTTATTATAAAGGCAATAGTGGAGATGCAAGTTTTGTGCGATCTCAGTGCATGTGGAAGAACTCGACGTAGAAGCAATAATACGGAGAATTCTGCTACGGTGCCTCTCACAGCCGGAGGCGCTTTAAATTCTTAAGGTACATAAACGAACCAACCTAACATTGCTGCCTCATACCACTCACACATATAAATTTATTTGTAGAAGCTCCTTCCTTTCAGCTTTTTTTGTTCTACTTTCAGCTCATTTAAGAAAAATTCAACACTAGCAAAACATATTTAGGGCAAAAATACAAGCCCGTCACTTTCTTCACCAAATTTTAGTCCATTGATTTGTTTTAACAAAATTTACAGACTTAGAAAAGTTTATTTTGCTTGAAGTGGTCAGAAGAACTCGTAGAGTAGTTCTGCATAATTGATGAGTCTGGACAATCTTTTAAAGCAGCCAGGATAGTGTCTTGAAGAACTATTTCATCCCAAATGCATTCTTTTTGCTTCAGGTACAGTCCAGGTGGCTTCTCCCAGCAGCCATACCCTCGATGGAGCACTGGACAACTGCTTCTTGATTTTGATATGTTCTTCAAAAGATTTCTCGCCATAAAGGGGAGACAACCGAGGCCTATCGAAAGTAACTTTCTTGTTCAGGCAATGTGGCTACACGGGAAGTGCATGAACAGGAGTGAAAGTGGCAAAGCTTTGTCAGCGTGGGCCGCCATTCTTGATGTTTTAGGACTAACTGGTTGGCCATTTCTCGAGTTCAAGGGTGATCTAGTTGCGCTAGTTTCTAGCGGTGATCGACACTTGATGCTCCAGACCCTCTATCGAGTCATTATCCTGCCAAATGCACGCCGTCCTGCTCCACCACGAATCACGCTCAAAAGGCCATTGACGTACCTGGAACACTTCGCGTCTTTGTCTAGAGAGGCTTCAGCAAAACGGTACGAAGGAATAATCGTCCACGCATTGAGTATTTTTGGAAACAAAAGTGTCGGTAGTAAAGCGGGCCGACAAATAGCTAAGCTGGAAGAAAGTTTGCACAGCCTGGTGTATTTAGGCAGCGAACACGTCAACTACGTGTCGAATGATTTGTGGTCGGTGGACGCACTACCAAAAAGCACACACTGGGACTGGCTGAGATACATGAAGCTCCTATTCAAGACAGAGACGCTAGTGAATGATTCAACTGTCGTGTTCCTAGAAGATCCTTTGTTCTTCACTCGAATGAGCTCTATCTTCAATATGCAGAACTACAAGACAGCAGTGGCCAACTATGTTGGCCTCAAGGCCCTCGTCACTTTGTCACCGCTTATGCCGTCCGAGTACCAGCTGCTCTACGAATTCACCTTCGGGTCTAACATCAATCATTTCGACTCACAACTCGCTGCTTGTGGCACTCTGCTGGAGAGAATGTATCGCTATGGCGTCGGCATAGCGGCCAAGTTAACGTCGAACAGGGAATACGCGAACGTGTACAGGACGCACCTCGACGGACAATTCGCAGCGTTCTTCGACGACATTCGTTCGACAATCCACGACATGCTGCAGTCGGGGCGCTCTTGGTTCTCTCACGATGACGTGAACACGGCTCAGCGGAAGCTACTTGACATTACGTTCGTTTACGGCACGCAGGACAACTTTGTACAATATGAGAGTTATCGCCGGACACCAATGTTGCCGCTAAATGCCAAGAAGAGCGTCCTGGAGACCACATTTTCAATTTTCTCATATTCATCGTCTCTTTACTGGGGCGCAGTCGGCAACGGCGAAAGTGAAAATGTGACGGCCGCGTACGACAATGCGTACACGACATCTATCTTCGCGTGGGACAGTGAGTACCAGCCCACGAACAACTTGGTGTTTGCCCCGAACGCACTCGTGGGATTCCTCAGTACCTTATCAAGCACGGTTCCCTACCAGCTCTACCCCGCCGTCCTGACGCCTCTCGTGAAGGCCTCTTTGCAGGCACTTTTGCGCAGCAACTCTCACTTTGACGAACGGATGCTGCCGAAAAAATGGTGGAGCGAAGAGTCTATTGAGGCGTACCATAACATCACCCAGTGTCTCCGACATCAGCACGAGACGAGAGCGATTGGCGATAAAGATGGTAATGATGGAAACGCATCGTCACAAGCATCAGTCAGATTTACCATCACACGTTTGGAACAAGACTTTCTGGACAACGCTGTTTTATGGCCACTTTATCAGCTGTACGAACAAGCGCTCATAAAACACAAAGCCACGCAACTTTACTACAATATCCCACATGTGCGCGTCTCCGCTAGAGAGCTGTTCTTCTACAATTACGCGTGGGTCTTTTGTGACAACGCCGACGCTTCGAGTCAGAAACTACAGGAAACGATAGCTATGACTCCGGCTAAGCTGCGCCTTAATGTCGCTCTGAGTAATTTCCCGCCCTTTCTGAGAACATTTTCATGCTCGGAAAGGAAGAGGCAAGGGCCACGCTGCGAAGTATGGAAACGACTTTAGTGATGCACTGGCAGAGAGTGCAAATTAAGGAACGTTTTTCTTTAGGTATGTTGTGTTATAATTCTTCAAAATATTAATTTAGCAATGTTGGTATACGTTCGAGTTTTATGTAGAACTTCAAATATATTTCAGACCTGCGTATTGCGTTGATAGAATTTCCCAAAGAAAAATACTTACATCATTGACTGCACATAATAAAATACGGCTACTTTATTTGCTTTGTAGAGGTGTGTAGCGTATGTATTTGAAGCATGCGTGATTGACGCATACGGGTTTTTTTTTGTACTGTATCTTAGTGAGACAAGACAGATGCCTGGGCTAGTTGGTAATTGTAAATTAACAGATTTGCACAGCGCAAGAGATACGAGTAGTTACGACGTAACTACAGAAGAGACAAGGACAGAAAGTATTATTGTAAAATTGAATACACAACCTAATAAAGGGTTCAATTTTATGCGAATATGCGAAACGTAAGCCTGAATTATTAGAAAAATAGCATTGGACAGCAGTGGCCACAGCTGTGTACAACGGCATGACGTAGTTGGAAGCTCATGAGAGCTTAAATTGTCACTGCCGTCGTTCGCGAATAAAAAAGAAAGGACAAAACATTTTCTTGTGTAGCACTAATTATAAAAGGGGAAAGAGACCACCGCATTATCTGGTATTATCCAGATATTCAACGTATTTTGTAAGCATTGCAGGTTTGAAAAGCGGGGAAGCAATCTAACGCATCTGTGCTTGCAATAAAGAGACTGTCATGAAATATATGCTCATAGTATCCATGCTGAATAGGTGTTTCCTAATGTTAAAGTAATCAAAAGATTAGTTTCGCAGCTCTGCTTCTGAACGCAGCTGACCATGTTTGCATTCCCTAGGTAAGTACTAAGCTGCATAGTATTAAAATACATACCGACTTTAGTACTAGAATGCATACTAAAATGTAAAGTACTAAAATGCATACCAACTTTAGAGATGAATGAGATACAATTGTAGGTGGTGACAAGATTGTCTACGACCACACCTACAGTCAATTGTTTTGAATGGTGTGTCTAGTGTAACGAAAAGTTAGGGCGTTATAAGCGTACTAATTTGTTATATACAAATGCAGCAAACTTACTTTCCTTCCGCAGTGACGCAATGGACTCACGTTTGGTTGTTGTAACATATGCCAGTAACGCGCTCCTTCCTCACCATGAAGGAACTTTTCTGGTTCAAGTTCAGTGCTGGTGAGATCAGTATTTAAGGGCTGCAAATTAGTGAACTTTCATCTACATGAAAACCAAACACGTGAATGATCTTGACTTCAGCAGTGCGAGATCATGCTAACGAATGGAAGCGCCTGGGTCATAAAACGCCAACAGTCCCAACCAGGAAAGCTTGCGTGGGAGCTACTTGGAACATCAAGGGCGCTCGCCAAAAATCAATTTCAGTCAAATAGTTTAAGAAATTTACCCTCATATAGGTATTAGCTCTGAAGTTCTTTTTTTCAAGGTAATATGAGCGGAAAATATTTGCGCCCATGACCACTATTCGAATTTTGTGAACTATAGGAAAACCAGGTAAGAAAAAATTTCGCACATCCTTTCACTACTTGCTTTTTTGCATTTGAGAGCAACGTGCTTTGATTATGAAGCAGTTGTTCATTATAGCTTAAAAATTATTACACTTTCGAGTGTAGAAAAAAAGAGTAAATTGTGGTGAATACGAGAATTTTCCCGCAAAACAAAACCATCAATAAAATAATAAATAACTTTCATCAAAGTTTCTACAAAACGTGCTATACACAAACATAATTGTCTTACTGGTTTGTGTTGCATAGGCTCTATAATAAAATCTTTAACTTGCCAATGGCGCCGCTTTGGTCTCAGTTCAGACGTCTGTAGCACCCTAAGGTAGTGCAATAAAAATCAAGACAAAAGGGCATACATCTGAAAATCATAGTGAAGTTCTTCACAGAAAGTTCAATCTAAGTCAAATTTGTTTTAGTTGAGAAAAAAAGTGGCAGCTTTGCCACAAAGGGGAAGCGATGAACACGATAGCAACAAATTGTAATATCACGCGCAGAATGGCCCACAGATCAAAACATGCCCCTCGTTTCTAACGCACAAACGACGCACAAAACGTACTCACAGGTACAGATGAATGCGAATTGAGCGGCTCCGTTGGTACTTTGCTATGTCTGCGAAGCGCGGCCAGTTCGCAAACGAAGAATGTGGAGTGAGTGCAGTGAGCTTTGTGCGCCGGTAACTACAACAGAATCGCTCCGCTGAAAGCCCAAGGTCAGCAAAGACGTATGTTTGTCCCCACCTCAAAATAAACTCATGTGTGAGCATCCGCCCGACCCCTCTCTGCGGGACAAAGTATGCGTGATAGATAAGAGCACGCACCGCCTCTTCTTGACGATGTGGCGACGCGCGCTAATTGCGCCATCTTGCTGGTAATGCTGAAAACACGACAGTTCCCCCCACGATGCCCATCGCCAACAGTAAGTGGTACATATATATAGCTTGCCGTTTGAACGTTGAAGGAGGTGCTCTTCCGTCGCGCAGTGGCGAGCACCTCACATCACGTTTCGGAGGTCTGACGCTCCATTCTGCGCAGCGCAGTCTTCTTCTGGGATTTATTTTATTGCGTTTTCATTTATATAGGTGCTCATACACAAAGGGTAATTCACGGGGACACCAGCTGCAAAATCCAGCTGAGAGTGTCATTATAATTGCTATCGCAAGCAAGCATTCTTTTGTTATGAGGCCAAAACAAGCAAAAAAATTCGCTGCATAAAACGGAGTGGTAGTGCATGCACAATACATGGCTTAAGTGCTCTTTTATAGTACTTTATTTTGTATGCTACATTTACATTGGCTAACTCCACAGAAAGCAAGTTTTGCAAAGAACGCACAAAGAAATCAAACCATGGCATGCTTCTGACCATAACCTCACGAGGTTATTTGGCATTCTGCAGTGAAACGAACAGTTCTTGGAATACATTCTCAGCGGTCCATGGCTGCCATTATTGTCAAAACTTCCATGGCCCTAAAAACAACTTTATGTACTCCCGACCTGCTCAGACAGCAGTTTTGTATGCGAGCGCGTTTCCCTGCTGTCATTGAACCAGTCGCCATTGGTGGGTGCTCTGTAAGCCTCCCGTTGACGCCCATTGCAAAGCGCTCAACAGAAGAAGACAAATGGAGCTGCAAATGAGGTTGTGGGATAGACAGGTGTGGGATTTACGGCTGATAATAGAGAAGTCCGCACCAGTATCTACCAGCACTGTTACTGGACGTCCGTCCATATAAATGTATACATTGGCGCTTACGATTTCCGTTGATGTCGGTGACGTCGTATCGTCCTTGGTATCGTGCGTCGTACGATCCATAGTATCATTCGTCGTTTCGCATCGTAGAGAAGATGATTGGGGTGTGATATCATCTTGACGGGCGGCAACCTTCCCCCCAAAGGTCGCTGCTGTTAGTTTCCCCAACGAGGGCTAGGAGATCTGCCCCGGACCACCTTGGAGTAACTGCGCTGCTGCGGCAAGTTAGGTGCAGGGGGAAGGGGAGTGGGGTCGACGATACGGCACATCGGGTTGCTTTGCTTGCGGGCCTGCAATGCTGTCACGGTGGTTATCGAAATAAGCACGAGGGGAGGTTTGTAGAAAGTTCTAATTTGCTCGGTCACGGTACGGGCAATTGCAGAAAATATGGCCGGCTGTTCCGCAATGAGAGCAAAGTGGTGGATGGTCGACGGTGCGCCACAAGTCCGTCTTACGGATGAATGTTCGACTGGCAGGCATCCTTTGCGACCAAGATGCAGATGTCGGTGGAGTGTACATCGGCGACGTTTGCATAGGCACGTTAGACTGGATACGGCTGCGGTGGATTGAGAGCTGGGGTTCATGGCTCGTTGTAAGGCCCTTGGCTGGCGTCACGATAAGCCAGTGGTGACGAGTTGTACGACACTGGAGTGGTCGACGGACAGCTGATGCGTAGCTAACAGACCGCTGGTCTGAGAGCGATTCGGAGAACGAAATTCCTGGCGGAGTTCTTGCCGCACAACTTCTGCAAACGCAAGCCATGGTATTTTCTGTGCGGAGTCACAAGGAGGTTTCGGATCCCCTCTCGAATGGACCTCACGAATGAGCTCACGCAAGAGAACCACTCACTAGCGGCAGTAAAAAGCAGAGAGGCTGGGAGATGTCTTGTTTGGTTGGTCATGGTATCGACCGCCGTCGCTGCAGTGCTCACTCGATTGTCGTAGCCTGTTTGACGAATTCTACGACGCTTGTTGGCGGGTTGCGTAGGAGACCGGAAAACAGCTCTTCCTTAACGCCCCTCATCAAATGTCGGAGTTTTTTTAATTTCAGGCATCTCGGGGTCAGCCCGCTGAAATAGGTGGGCCATGTCTTCCACAAATATGGCGAGGCTGTCGTTTGGTTTATGTATGCGTGCCTCGATGAGCTGCAGAGCAGAATCACGGCGGTCGGTGTTTGCGAATGTCCCAAAAATTCGCTGCCGAAATTCCTTCCACGAAGACAGCGTTGAATTGTGGTTCTCGTACCACGTATGAGTGCTGTCTGCCAAAACAAAGTAGACGCGCGATAGCTTTTGTTGAGTGGGCCAGCGGTTGGCTTTGGCGACTCGCTCATACTGGGCTAACCAGTCCTCAACGTCATCATAAACCTCACCGTGGAAGGTCTCAAGAATCAGAGGCTGATTAACAGTAATCTGTGAAGGCCCTCTGGTAGCCATTTCTCCAGGCGCGGTGTGTTGCTGGGGAAGTTCGAGCGGGATGCCTCGGGACTAAGGCCTCACCATCGGCGACTGTAGCGGTGGACAGGAGTATCCACTGCAGGAACAGGTTGCGGTGACAGACTCGATGTGCCAGGGCGCAGAGGTGTCCCAAGCATCAATTGGAGAAGTCCAGCACCTCTACCAATGTCACTTGGTGAAAATAACAGAATACAGGACCGCGGTGCGACCAGGAAAAACGAGGTCTGTATTAACAGAACAAAAGAGCAGCCGCTTCGACGTCGTCTTCCTCGGAGGAACCGTGGGTGCTGTCTACGCTCATCACTTGTTCTTTCTCTGTCTTCTTGCCCAGCCTGTAGCCGTGACAATATGTTGTGTTTTTATATGCAAAGCGGCTCTTTGACTCACCGCAGGTTGAAGTGGTGCCAAGTACCACCTCGCACCTTCCTTGCAGTGAGTGGTGACGTCTCTCTCCCTCGCCTGCCATGCGCTCGCCGCGTGTCAGCTCTCTCTCGCTTCACCCTTTACACTGCTGGCAACTTTCGAGTCCACTGCTCACGTGGGCAATCTACTCACCCCGCGCCTATTTCTGTCTGTCAGCGAGAAGGAGCCGCGAGCTGGTGGCTGTGCGCGAGAATTTTCCTGGCGCCGACAGCATCGACAGCAAGCCCTTGCTTCCTGCGTGATCAGGCCGATGAGCGTGACGCCGTCAACATACAGACAGAAAGACAGACGGACAGACACCCGGAGGGACAGATTGACTCACGGTAGGCGGACGGACAGACGCATAAACGGACGAACAGATGCTTTGCCCCACTTATCATCATTCAGTCCGTGGATATGCTGTGTTTCCTTCCCTCTTTGAGACCTCGCTTGGTTTCTACACCTCGACACATATCTGTATTCCCATCGTCAAGCAGAGAGAACACTGAGGAATATTTTCCACATCCAATGGCTACTACTGTAATATCATGCTCAAATCAGTCATGTATACCTGAGTATAAGCTCTATCAAAGTCCAAGGCCACAACGCTCTCTCTAGGCCAGCCTTTAGTTAGAGAGAGACCATGGTAGGCATGATTTAAATGTGTGAACAATCTGCCAATTTGTAAAAGACAAGCCACGGTCTAGGTTGGCATACCTACAAATGCATTACCCCAACTGATACTGAATGAAGAAACAAATTATCCGCGTGCGTTAGTTCTCAGTGATATCCACGCGAAAGGGGCGAGTACTGATGCACAGCCTCATATTTATCTCACGAGCAGTCAAGTACCTGACCCACGTAAATAACCTTTTCGACACGGGAAACATTGTATACCTGCGCCCAGGCGAAATCAAAGTTCTC
>WOVY01002252.1:0-151651 GCA_013436015.1 Rhipicephalus annulatus | reverse complement strand
TACTTTTGTGTGGATTGTAATATATAACAATATGTGCAAACAAAGGTGAACTGCTTATCTTCTACTTCAAGAAGAATATTAATGATTTATGTTGTTCTGCATCAAAAAAAAAAAAAAACTTTCATGTCAGCTTTTTGTACATGATATTTTCAACTATGCATTCATTCGTGTAAGTTTCGTTAATTCCCATGGCATTTAGGTTTGAAACAATAGGTTGGAATTAATACGACGTTAATGAGTATACGAGAGCAGACAAGTTTTACAAAGAAGGAATCATGTCAGGTCGCAAAACGTATTGAAGCTCCCAAACCTCGCTATATTATGGAGCAACCCCATATAGAATTATGTAAAAACGAAATGCATGCAACTTATATTGTTCACATTACCGCATTGTTTAGAGTGGCAGCAAGAAATAATAATTTCAACGCATTTTAGCTTCCACATCGTTGGAAAAAACTGCTGTTTATTTGAAGGTTTCGACGGCTATATTATCACTTCATGTAACAAAATTTCAGTTATTCCTGTTGACCCCCCATCTGCGATTGCTTTTAGCGGCCTTTAAAATAATTCTATGCGCAGTGCAATGTTTAAGGGAGTATCTTCAAAAACAAAGAAAGAACTTACGTGAATGCAACTTGCAGGCACTATTGTGAATAAATTCAAGATGAGTTGTACTTAATTTATTGCAAAAACACATCTTGCGTTTTCTTTGGCTACATGTAATGTTCTTAGCTCTGCACATAGTATATTCATTGAAAATTATGATGGCTCTACTAAACCATTATTTGGTGTAATGTTTGCAAGTGGCAAATAGCTCTCACGTCGTAGACATGTACGTTGAGAAAAAGGTGCAACTGACTCACACGTGATACATATTTAATGGACCATGTAATGAAATGTTGAAGCTTATAGACACATTTAACGTAGGCTGCCAAATTCACAAAACTTCTATTTAGTGTGGTGTGCGTCATTTATAGATCGAGGTCTTTAATGCGCACGTGCCGTCATCAGGATTAGATTAAACATTGCCTTGCGAATACAATTAGTATGACACATTTTTGCGGGCTGGCGTGATACCTAAGCCAAACTCTACATTATGTAAACAGCCCCTTGCTGTGCAGGCGTGCTATAATTAAAATTGCTTGCAAACACATCCTTTCAACGTCAACACTGTGGTGCATTTACCTATAAATTATGTGTGCCGGTACATACCACCAAACTGCGCAATTAAACACTCGGGTATAGAGATTCATGGGCACCGGGACACTAGCAATTTCTTCAGTTTGGCCAGGTATTTTCGGCCATGTCAGAATAATATGAGCATGTTGCCGTTGTAGTTGTTGTTGTCGTTGTCGTGTGTTGTTGTTGTTGTTGTGTTGTATCTCGCAACCGTCTGTTTCAACTTCATATGCTTTCAATACTGCGTCGTTATGTAAGTTTTAGGAGATCGGAGATCTTGGTGTTCTTTTTGATAGCATGTTGAATTTTTTCAACTTGCAATAAATGTGCTGCCACGCGAGGCCTTCATTCTCTCCCAGTTGGCAAATATCTCTCGAGCATCCGGTTCTCCTACAGTCTTCTACAAATTGTACACCGCGATATGTCGTGCTCATATTGAGTAAATATGCATATCTGATCTGAATGACCTTGCTAAATCGAGCAGTAACGCCACTGAGTGAGTGCCGAAAAAATTCATAAGCATTTACCCCCAATCGTTTCACTACAATTCTTTCAACTCTGCAAGAATATTAACTTTGCCCTCCCTTAGCAGCCGACGAAGTTGCGCTGAGCAGTTAATTCATTACAAGCTATTTCAGGGTGAGATTTTTTGCCTTCTCGGTTGTAATAATTTTGAAACTCCCGTTAGTTACCCAGAGAGAATCGACCGTTGCATGTACCTGCCAGCTTCTTCCAACACTATCTTTTACAAAATACCGAGTCTCTCTAACGTCAACTTTCTTGATTCGTTATGTTTTTCATGGTCTACAGTCATTTTTTTGTCAGTGAAGGCTGCCTTGCCTAACGTAGATTTGCACATGCACAGGTTCTTCATTTTCCGTCTTTCAAGGAAACGGTTGTTTAAATTCTACATTATTTTTCAGTCCCATTCCATGAATTTTTACTCTTTCATTTGTTGTTCCCATTGTGCGTTGATTTCTTTTCAACTGCTCGTTCTTGCTTTTTTGTGGACAGTCTGTAATGTATTGTGTCATATTTTTGTTTTATTTTTGCGCTCGCCAGCATGAAAGACTCTATGGTTGTTCCTGGATACGTTAAAAAGGATTTATTGACCATTGGTTGATTGAATATTAGTATAAATATAAATGCTTGAGAAATCCGTTGAAAATCTAGCCGGAAAAGTGTCTGGGGAGCCAGCTACACGAAGCAGTGATTTCAGCTCCACGTAATGCCTGTCTCAATGGTTCTGCACCTGCAGCTTTCTGGGGCCTGCGTGAGGAGGTTGAGGTCCATTGCCCCAAAAAACTCACCTGACTGCACTACAGCTGTTGGCAAGTGTTCAAGGGGTGCAGACGGTAAAAAATACAAAAAAGAGCCAGTCGCAGGGGTGGAAACTTCGGAGAACATTGTTCGAAGAAGCGCACGTAGGTGCTGTGCACCCCAGCCGTGGTCCACAGCAGTCTTTTGACACAGTAGGAAAGAGAGTGCCATGGCCCATTTCAAGTAACGACGAAGAAAATAGTTTGCGCAAACATTCAGTCGTATGGTAATAATATTGCGACAATAATTGTTAAAAAATAAAACGTAGTTCGCCAATTCGCTCAGGAAAAGTTAGTTCCAGTTAAAAGCGCGTAAATCAATGATCTCAAGGAGTATAGTGTATTTAATTGTCAAGCCTGCACTGTATCCATCCGCGCCATTGTTTCTTTTTTTGCTCGCCGGAGTCATGGGTGCAGTGCTGATTGAGTTTGTCACTTTTCATTCCTCTTGCTCTTAATTCGTGTTCAACTACTGCTCCAATTTACACAAGACAATCACGCAGCTCTCAAGAATGTACTTCGCTGTACGTGGCGAAATTGTGGACAGAGGTGGAAGTGTTTTTGTGTGCGTGTGCGTATGCGTGTGTACGCCGCTGGATTGGCGATCGTCAACTTCTCGTGCGAAAAAAAATGGGCACTCATGCTTGCGGGCAAGTATTCCTTCAAAACTTCTGCCAAAAGCAGCACGAATGGACGTGGTGGCTATAAGGTGTGAATAGGTTATCCGGATTAACAGGCTCCTTAATAGACAAGTCTCGGTTAAATCTTAAGGTAAGTTCATCATTTTCATTACCTTCGCACGTTGTTCTTAAATATTATGATAACTCAGAAAACATAGCGCATTGCATGCTTCCTGAGCAAATGACTTCATACAAATTGTAGTTACGTCATTAGGCTGTTTTGTTTAGGCGATACGACAACACTTTCTTGTTTTTATTTCTTCCAGACAGTGTTATATTTATTCGAAAATTCACAACAAGGAAAATATGGGTTCCGTACAATTGTACTTTTCATAAATATATTGATGTAAATACACGTGTTTTGTATTTTCTCATTTTAAAACTTGAGGAATTACCAAGGATAAATTATAACTTTCGCAATCACAAATAAAAACCAGTTGCGTATCTACAACTCCCAGAGTGTGATAAGATTTATGAGCCCGTGTTTGAATTTCTTTTTCCTCGTCTACGTTCTCCTTGTTTTTATATTTATGCGTGGTTTGATAAGGACACGCAGTGAAAATTTTTGCAAGTTTGGTTCCTCAAAGCAGGGTGCGATGCTCACAGATCGAAACGAAAAACTTAAGAGTAGCCCATAGTTTTGTTTCCACCATGTACGATTCGGGTGATATAAGTGTAAATTTAACTGGAATGCGTACATCACAGGCACCAATCGTTGACACGGCACCGCCAGCCGATTGGTGTTATGTCGCAACGTACAAACAATATACAATGCACAGAAACTCGCTTCGCTTTGATCACTGTGCACAATCAAATACACAAACATATGACCAAGACCACGTATAAATTACTAATAACAAAGCAAGCTTAAAAACAACACAGCATATCCACGGAGGTAATCATGATGAGTGGAGCGAAGCGTCAGTCCGTCCGTCCATGTTGCCATCCATCCGTGCGTCCGTCCGTGCTTCCGTCCGTCTGTGCGTTCTTCCGTCCACCCGTCCATCCGTGTAAGCTTCCGTCTATTCGGGCTTTCGTCCTTACACCCGTCCGTGCGTTCTTCCAATCTTGCGTCCAACCTAGCACGACCCGGCAAGTGCACTCTTCCATGTAGGCGACGATTCAGTTGAATGAGAGATTCCGCTCAGTCACGGGCAGCCCACGCAGCAGCCAATTGGCGAGTGGTGCACCACCAACGCCAACTAGCGTTCTATTCTCTAATGTGCACATGTTTATGTGTCAGCGCCCTCTTAGAAACGACACGAAAAATAGAGATGATGGCATGGATTGCATACCACGCGATCTAGTATATGGTCACTCAACTGCAGTTAGCATGCATCTGTATGACACAGCGCCTTCTATTGTAATATAAGGAAACACTACGGGGCACACCGGATGGATCGACGATCGAAAACAGACCAGGTTTCGCTATAAGGGACTTCACCCCTAAAAGAACAAGGTTAGAACCCAACCAAGTTAACGTCTTCCGCAATTTCAAAAGCAGCACTTAAGGATTTTATTGGGGTTCTCTATGACAGCACAATGGCAGTGCCACGTAAGAGCGTTGCTAACAAGCCAGGGACACTCGAGACGGTTTTAAGCAGTGGGCGCTGTTCCAGTGGAGGATACAGTAGTGTTTCTCAGTCCATTTTGCAAATGCGCCTGGTTCATTACCTCCTGCATCTTTACCTGCAGCACGTGTGAATGATGCTGCTGCATGAGCAATTCCTACCGAGTGCGAGCAAACTGTTCTCAAGTGTATACTTGAAATGAGGTGGTAAAACGATTACGCCTGCGAACAATGAGGGGGCTGTTAATGCCCAACAGTCTCTGTTTGTCTAGAAATTAATTATATCCTTCCCCAGGGGGCGTGCAATACGCAAGCGCCCAGCGCCACGTGATATACACAACGAAATGTACATACTAACACACTCTTATAAAGTTAATACTGTCGGCAACGACGCTACTCACACACGCACAAAGCAGGAACATACACATTCGTTCCCACTCGTATATTAGTGCTATAGCGGCAACAAGAACATTTCACGCACTCAACATATACAAAGCCTTCATAAACACTATAAAATGTGGCATAGATTTAATGCAGCTCCAGTTTCACGTCTCGTGTTGCCTATGACATTGCTTGGGGGCCTCGAAACTGCAGATATTGTGTGTCCAGCCTTTGCTTTGGTTCTCAACGGCACCTCCTGAGTGGTTGTAATAGCCGTTATATAGGGCGAGCTTGACAATGTTGCATGTATACAGCGTCTCTGTCAGCCTTCTAGCATAGCTTCTGTACTGTAACCCTTTTACTCTACCATTCAGCCAAAAATCTCAACGATGATTGTATCCCTACATTTATAGCTGACAACACTCTTACAAATGGTGGCAACATGAACAGCGATAAATTAACGATTCTAAGAAGACTGATAGAAAGAGCTTGCCAGCTGTATGTCAGCCGCTGCGGCTACATACAAAACCAAATACGTCTACATCACGGCAAGGCTACAGACATGCCATCCTCTTTGAGATCAGCTCACGTTTTGCAAAAGCGAATAACTACTTGCCCTAACACACACAACAACGCTTCATTGGGAGAAAAAAAATTTAAAGAGGAGTGTTGGGGGGAATAAACGCACAAAATGTGGATGTGCGTGAAGCTCCAAAAATAGCCCTGTGACATAAAAAAAGAAATTAACGGGAGCACCCCATTGATTCCCATGGGACTGGTTACCATAGGTGGCGGATTTGAAGGTATCAATACTGCACAAAAACAAGAAAAAAATACAGTCAATCATTTCCCGCCTTCGACGCCCCATCATACCGTTGTCAGAGACAACTAGTGGATGTAAAATGCAGGCTCATCTCGACATCTACCTTGAGAACCTCGTGACAGCTGCTCCAAGAGCAGTGTCTTCAACTCAATGGGTAGAGTACTCGATCACTCATGAAAGCGAGTGTAGCACTGTCGGCTATGTCTCCTCAAGCGGACGCGTCTGTATTCGCGCCTTTGAGAGAGTGTGAATAATCTTTGCCGGACCAACATGGCGTGCCCGACTAACTTGCTCAGTCACTAACTATGCATACAAGCAGATGTTCTAGAGTTACTGGTTTTTTGTTTTGCGTAGCCATTCGAACCCAGAGCCCACTAATATCAAAGACGAGTGTTTTAAACATTCAGGTCCAAACATCCAGCGAATCTGAACATCTATGTATTTCCGTGGAACTTTGAAACTGCAGTTTGCAGAATGAATAATTATTAATACCATATACGCCAAGATCATGCGCAACGATGCACACGTGCTCTTTGTTAATGCTGCTAGATAATATAATTATGGCGCCTACGCAGTCTCCGTGGAGGACGCCCATGGCTCGTTCGTCAATTCAGCCACTAGTCTAAACGCAATGATGACGACGATCATGATGAAAACCAAGCGTCCTCCAGAGCACACATTCTCTTTCTAGCATCACGACACTGCACGTGCAAGGGCCAACTAAACATAATAAACTGCCAGAGGGCTCATATGCGAGCTACTTGGTATGAATACATTACGAAAACTTTACGAAAAAAAGCACGACACTGAGGAGAACATAGTTGTTCTCGATGCTCCATTTGAAGTTCGGTGCCTTGACGTCTTCCAATCGAGGCATTGCTTATACAGCTTCCATGCTACAGCTTTTATGGTAGTAGCCAACACAACCTAGCACGCTCTTGAGCACGTCATCTACAATGGCGTGCGTGCCTGTAGTTGGAGATTAATTTTACAATCGCGCATTGTTCACTGCTCGCGTGCTTTCCGCCTATATCGGTGGCTATAGCTACTGGCTTAAAATGTATCTTCGGACGACAATATCCGGTGTGTCCCGGATGAATGCATGGGAAAACTGCAGCCGCTGGCGTGATTGGCTGCCCTAAACAACGTCACCAAAGCGCGGTGCGTGAGGCAGGGACATTCGCTGAAATGACTTTATATTGTTATCCTTCAGACGTAAACAAAGGATTGTACCAGAGGCAGAATCACTTCGATGCTGGACGAGACGTGTTTGTCAAATGGACATGCTAAGGTCCCTTTCTCTGCAATGGTCGCTAAATCATTGAAGCTGGAGACAGAATAATGAGCGAAGATCACGTTACGGAGTCACTAATAGATTACGTGCCTCTACCAAGAAGCTAGGGAAACAGAATAACTGACTTATATACGAGCTTGCATTGATTCAACGCTCTTTACAGTGTGGCGTAAAAACAAGATTGCGGCACATCTGACGTACCAAGGGAATCGATGTCATGCAAAGTATACTCAGAGAAGGTTACTGTGATCTATTATTTTTTTGTTTGCTGAGCGAAACTTTACGAAACGACGCTAAACATATCTACAAGTGTTATACGTACAGGCAAGTACGTTGAACAGTCACGCACGCACCACACAACGAGTTGTTCACAGTTTCTAATCGTCCGGAAGCTCAAATGTAGCTCTTGTGCTACGGTGATGCAAGCGATGGATAGTGCTACGTGGACAAACTTTACTCCGCAGCATTTACCTACAATTGACACTAACATGACGCAACAACTGTATCATTGCAATGCATATGTAGACAGACAGACAGACAGACAGACAGACAGACAGACAGACAGACAGACAGACAGACAGACAGACAGACAGACGGATGGACAGGCAGGCAGGCAGACAGGCAGGCAGGCACAGAACTGTAATAAGATGCTAAGAAAGACTACCCTAAGGCGGAAGAGCAAACAGCAATTATAACTATAATTGTTTATATGGGCCGCAATGCAATCAGCATCAATGTTTCACAAACATTGCACCTGCATAGGATCTTTTTCAAAAGAGTTCCGACACCTAGTGAGGCTGTGGGTAGAACACTTGATTGCCATGCGGAGTGCTACGATTCGATTATGCTGTGACCATAGCACGTATTCTTTGCATTCGTCGTGTCTGCACTAATCGTGTCCGTTTTTCTTAACACCCACGCGTTTCAACTAGCAATGACGGTTCTCATCGATTCTTTTTTGATATAAACTGTATTTATTCAAATATCATCAAACAGCAAACACACGACTTGTTCTCACACGCACACACCCAGGCACCAAACACGAACAGTGCGCTGGGTGTGTGCGTTTGTGATTGTGCTGATGATATATTTCTTTTAAGTTTGGTCTGTCTGTCTGTCTGTCTGTCTGCCTGTCTGTCTGTCTGTCTGTCTGTCTGTCTGTCTGTCTGTCTGTCGGCTGGCCTGTCTGTCTGTCTGTCTGTACGTTTGTCTGTTTGTCCACTCATGCCGGCATCGTGTATTTTAAACGGCCGACCCCATCCGCAGCAACCACCAATGTTGCTCAAGGTTGAGCGTTCACGCTTCTGTAATTGTCAATTACAAAGCAATTATTGCACATGCCTGGGGCACCATAACAAAACGCATATATTCTACATATGCATCTGTTACTAGAAAACGCATACATAAGTAATTTTAAGGACCGTAGCGCTTATCACGCTGCGCTTACCATGCAACGCTTGCACGGAACTGGGAGTGTTTACGACGCTTCGCTAAGACGAGATGGTAGTGGCACCCTCGCGTTCTACAGCTTATCACCTCTGAGACGGGTGGGCACGGCCACGCGTTTTGTTTTCTAAAAAAGAAACTTCCAGACGGCGCTCATGTCTCACGTGTGACGTGACTTGATGCGCTCGTTCGCTTCCGCTGCACGCTCGAGGCACTCTAACGCAGCGCCTAGGGAATACCATACCCCGATTTTCTTGCGCAGAACATCAAATAAATGTTTTGTTCACTCTCTCCACACGCAAGTCTATCGTCGTTTGTCGACATTTGCATGTTACATTCATAAACGGGGCCATTTTTTAAATTATCAATCAAGTAGCTCAACAGCAAACTTATTTATGTGATAGAAACTGTCAAACACATGTGGCACCTACCAGCGTAGGGAGGCCCTTGGAATACGGATATGTGCTCCAATTTATCTGGAGGAAAGGGTTTGACTTCGTACAGGAAGATATTTTCACGTTATTTGTGTCATGACGAGACCCTTCCTTACTAAGTTTTTCTTTTCTACCCCAAGTTAGGAAAAGGAGTACTAGAGCACCCAGACGTAGGGGGATAGATAGATAGATAGATAGATAGATAGATAGATAGATAGATAGATAGATAGATAGATAGATAGATAGATAGATAGATAGTGTCTTCTGTACATAAACAAATGATTCGCATTTAAAAACTAAGCAGCATGGAATAAATAAAAGACAAGAAATGGTTTGTATTCCTACTTGTGTTATTTTACCGTTTCTTCAAGACACACGCACACGCGCGTGCGCGTGAACACACATACACACACACACACACGCACACACACACACACACACACACACACACACATACACACACACACAGAGATAGGGTAGTGAGAGATGATAAAATAAACAGGACGCTATTTTCTGCAAAGCTCGTAAAGAGAGGAAAGCTTTCTGCGGAAGACAAGAGAAACTGGCCCCACGACACTTGTATTTGAGAGCAATGATTGTAATGTGCCGCCATTCTCTTTTTGTTTTTTTATTTGTTTTATGCACTCACTATATTCGGCATGGTGGATATAACATTAATTTTTCTTTAAAACCCTACTTTGATACCCAGTGTTTTCGCCATCTTTCCTTTTTGTGGAATGCTATGATAATGCATGTTCATTGATTTGATTGATATGTGGGGTTTAACGTTTCAATACCACCACATGATTATGAGAGACGCCGTAGTGAAAGGCTCCGGAAATATCGACTACCTGCGGTTCTTTAACTCGCGCCTTAATCTGAGCACACGGGCCTACAGCATTTTTGCCTTCATCTAAAATACAGCAGCCGCAGCCGGCATTTCATCTCGCTACCTGCATGTCAGCAGCCCAGTACCTTAGCCACTGAACCACCACGTCAGGGCATGATGCAAGTTCAACACGAGTGAATTGCCTCTTTCAAAACAATAGTGTCGCATGTATTAGAAGTAATAAAGGTATACGACAACGGGCATGCAAGCTTACCCCTGGCTGTAAGGAGGAATAAAAAGGGAAAAGTTTATTCATTTTCGATACATTAACAATACATAAAGAATATTAAAAGAGATTCCACAAACATTCAGCATCAAACAGCATAGAGCAATTACTCACTCTGGCTATGCTTGGTGAAAAGGTCATATAGTGCAAGCTAACCTCACGGAACTTCACTGCGCTTCTGTCTTCGCTATAGAGCTTCCCATTGTCGCGCTAGAGAAAACTCTGGTGCTAGTATCTATGGGGGCGGAAACGTACTGCAGTGCAGCTAGCATGGAATCCATGAGTAGTACACGGATGTGTGTCATCTTCATTTTTTCCGCTGTTTGTCTCCGTGTGGCCTGAGTCCGCTTTAACGCAAAACTAAGTTCAGCGAAAAGTTAGGGGGTGCACTTCACCTTCACGACCTTTTTAGGCTTACCAATTTAAATCAACTCATGAAGTTTGCAACGGCTCAATATTTTATTTTAAACAAAACCAAAACAAAAGAATAAACAAAGTCACAAGTGCGTTTAAAGTGGGAAAGCCCGAAGGCAGGACAAATCCTTGTGCTACCCATTATTACCATGGTGCCTGAATATCGCAGCGCCAGAGCTTCCTCTAGTGAATTTTAGGAAACTCTAAAGCCTAGGGGCTTCTACACTGCGAATACAGCAACATGGCTTGTGCTGCTAATTGGCAATTCTTTGTAGCAGTAAACAGCTCGACAAACCACGGCGACGAAATTGAACCACGTAGAACCAGCCCACTTCTTTGCGTCTGCTTTTAGTCGCCATGACATGTTGCGGTGTTTAATGTGATTTCGAAATCCCCTCACCGGAGATGGAGGCAGAGATTGCTGATTCAACTATAAATATATTCAGCGCAAGCTAAGATGCATTTGCCGAATTGGTGTTTCTACTTCACTAATAGGAACTTTGGTTCATTAGGACAGCAATTCTTGCTATTGATAGCCCTAATGCTACAACTGGGGAAACAATTTCTAATCAAACTTTCCGAATGTAATGGTTTAATTGAAAGCAAGGGTTTGATATAACAACAAAGAAGTATGCAATGAAAAATACGTGAACCTGAGCTTGACTAGCTTTTGCCTCAGTGATCGTCAAACTGCCAGTCCACTAGAATTTTGAACGACGAGATTATATCAGAAACGTACGCACAGATCCACAAATGCTATAGGTACATTGCGCAGGGGTGGTTTCATGTGTATAAGCCCTCCAGCAACAAGTTCTAGTATCAAAGCATTTTTTCCTGAGGAGGAGGAGGAGGAGGAAGGGAAGAAATGAAAGGCAGGGAGGTCAACCAGACGCACGTCCGGTTTGCTACCCTGCACTGGGGGAAGGGGTGAGGGGATTAAAGGAGAAGAGAGAGAGAAGTGAAGGGCAACGTGTATGTTGGTGGGACCTTGTCCATTGCACGCTTATAAGCGGTCGCGTAGTCCGGTCGTCTTCAGAAATCTTAGCAGTGCCCGCGTCGCTTTGCTGGCCAGCGACGCGTAGAGCCATGAGCCAAGTATCTTCTCTTCGGAAAGAGGTCTACTGTCTAGTGTCTCCAACGTTTCGCGTAGCAAATTGCGTTCGCTCGCAAAACGTTCACATGAACACAGTAGATGTTCTATTGTCTCGTCAGTGTCGCACGATTCACATCGGGAGCTATCCGCCATTCCTATGCGAAAGGAGTACGCCTTTGTAAAAGCTACTCCTAACCACAGGCGGCACAGTAAAGTTGCATCCTGGCGTGAGAGGTCCGATGGAACTTGAAGCTTTTTCGATGGGTCCAATTTGTGTAGGCGGCGGTTCCTGACACTGGGGTCACTCAGCCAAGTTTCCGACATGTTGTTAGCGAACGAGTGAAGGCCCCTTGCAGCGTCGGTTCTCGACAATGGAATTGGGGTTGTCTGGGCGTCCGCGTGGGCGGATCGGGCAGCATTATCAGCAAGGTCATTACCGACAATACCACAATGTCCCGGTAACCACTGGAACACCAAGTCATGTCCTTTCGATAAAACTTCGTGAATCACTTCTCTTATTTCATTCACTAGCTGTTGATGCTCCCGCTGTCGTAAAGCTGATTGTAAGCTCTGAAGGGATGCCTTGGAGTCACAGAACACAGCCCATTTTTGAGGTCGGGCTTCCGCGATATAAAGTATAGCAGCACGTAAGGCGGCAAGCTCCGCTGCTGTGGATGTTGTCCTATGCGACAGTTTGAGCTTTATAGTGACCTGGTACGCCGGGATGACAACAGCACCTGTGGAGCTGTCAGCCGAGACCGATCCATCGGTGTAAATGTGGGTCCTCTGGCCGTATTTTTCGTTGAGTAGCGACAATGTCACCTGTCGTAGGACCACTGATGAATGATGGCTCTTGTTCGTTATTCCCGGAATAGTGAGGCACACCTGTGGTTGTTGTAGGCACCACGGGGGTGACGCTGGTCTTGTTGCGGGAGTGAAGCCAAAAGGGAGGCATTCTCTATGGGCAGAAATAATTTTTGAAAAGATCGCGTGTGGTCTTTGAAGTGGCAACACTGCAACATGGTGACCAGGAACTCGGCAGAGGTGTCTTATGTGGGCTCTCAAATTGTCAGTGGTGATGTATGTTCGAATTGGATGCTCTCTTGCGATCATAATTGCCCCGTAGGTTGAGGTGCATCGCGGCAATCCTAAGCACACGCGTAGTGCTTGTCCTTGCAGACTTTCGAGAGTGCGGATGTTCGTCTTGCACGTACTTGCCAGTAACGGCAAGCTGTAGCGCAAAAATCCCAGAAACAGTGCTCTGTATAGCTGCATCATTGACCTTATCGATGCGCCCCAAGATTTTCCGCAGAGGAACCGCATTATATGGACAATGGAAGTCAGCCTTCTCTTCAGGTAATTGCAGTGGGCACTCCACGAAAGGTCCCTGTCAATAATCACACCCAGGAAGCGATGGTTCTTCTGGTATGGAATATTTTGTCCATTGATGGTAACGGGGTATTGTGTCATGGCTCTGCGGGTAAACGCAACCAATGCACATTTCTCCGTTGAGACGGAAAGACCTTGCTTGCGGAGATATGAGCATGTCAAGGTGGCAGCCTGCTGGACTCTTGCAAGTACTTGTAGACGAGTTACAGCCGAAGTCCATAGACAAATATCGTCAGCATATATGGATATGAGGATGGTACTTGGCAAAATTTCACGAAGTCCTACCATCACGAGGTTAAATAAAGTGGGACTTAATACGGCGCCCTGAGGGACGCCACGGGAGATATAGTAATTGGTGGTAGGTCCATCTGAGGTTTGTACAAAAAAGGACCTTCTTGTCAAATAATCCTGGATCCATTGGAACATCCGACCACCGATTCCAACAGCTTCCAACGAGTCTAGGATGGCTTTATGTGTTACGTTATCATAAGCCCCTTTGACGTCGAGGAAGAGTGCCAGTGGTATGCGCTTGAGGCTCTTCTGTTGCTGGATAAATGTTGTGAGATCAATCACGTTGTCAAGAGATGACCTACCTCGCCGGAAACCCGTCATGCAGTTTGGGTATACGTTGTAGCGCTCAAGGTACCATTCTAGGCGTGTAAGTATCATCCTTTCCATGACTTTTCCTACGCAACTTGCGAGGGCAACAGGGCGAAATGATGTCAGATCAAATGGTGACTTTCCTGCTTTGAGCAGTGGCACAAGTCGACTTATCTTCCAATCCTGGGGAACATTGCCCGCCAGCCATGAGTGGTTGTAATAGCTTAACAACTGTCCCCTTGCCTCCTGTTGAAGGTTGGCTAGAGCGGCGTAGGTGATGCCATCGGGTCCTGGTGAAGATGATCGTCGGGAAGCCGCCAAAGATGTGTCAAGTTCTTCTATAGTGAAAAGATTGTCCATTTCGTAGATGCGGGGTTCAGGGATAACACTCCTAATGGTGCCAGCAGACAAGGCGGACACACCGGCGATTCGCGTGCAAAACTCATTTGCCACTTCAAGTTGGGTGTGGCCTGAATGTAGGGCTAAAGCCATGAAAGGATGTCTTTGTTGGGGAGCCGAGCGCAGGCCTCGAATAGTGCTCCAGATGCGTGACAACGGCTTTCGGGGATCCAATGAATCGCAGAATGATTTCCAGCGTTCCTGTGCAAGTTTGTCTAAACGTCGTTGGACTTTTTTCTGTATGCGTCGTGCCAGCCTCAAGTCGCATATTGCTTTCGTCCGCCTGTATCTTCTTTCCGCCCTGCGGCGAAGCGCGCACAGTTTTTCCAGTTCAACGTCGAAATCTGAGCGCTTGCCGGTGAACGGGAGGAGACAGGAAGCTTCCCTCATTGCCTCTTTGATGACATCCTCCAAGTTCTGGTCAGGGTCTTCACGGCATGTATTTTCCATGAGTCGCTGAAACTTGGACCAATCAATTCTTCGTATTGTGGTCTTAGGAAAGGAGTTGTTAAGACCCCTTATTCGCATATAAGTTGGAATGTGGTCACTCCCATGCGTTTCGATGTCTGAAAACCAGTGCACTTGCGACCGGAAGTTTCTGGATACCAGAGTCAAATCGAGGCAACTGCTGTACGTAAGGCCCCGCAGGTATGTAGGACTGCCATCATTTAAGAAACATAGGTCATGCTTGGAAGCGAATGACACGAGGTTTCTTCCTTTAGCGTTGATCGTCGAACTACCCCAGATTAAGTGATGTGCGTTGAAGTCTCCAGTTATAACCCACGGGCCCGTAGTTGTTGTCAGTATGTCTCGTAGTCGCTCTTGTTCAAATCGTCCGGATGGTGATATGTAGACACCAATGAGTGTGAATGACACTTTTTCCTTGTTAACACGTAAGCAGACATATTGATTGTCATCATGCGGTTGAACTGCATGATGCACATATGTGAAATCTGTGCGAATGTAAACAACCACCTTGCTGCGTTCCTCGCACGTTGAAGAAACGAAAGATTCATACCCTGATAGTTTAGGAGGTTGTTGCACGTTTGGTTCACATATAACTATCATAGGAATACGATTCATGAATATATACTGACGGAACGAAGAGATGCGGGATCTCAGGCCTCTCGCGTTCCACTGCATTATCGACGCTTGTCGGACCTCGTTGCGGAAGGAGAAAATTGGTCGAGCCATGGTTGCTACTCGAGACTTGCAAATACTGGACTTAGAGCATCCAGTACTTGTAGTGCACTCTGAGCGAGTGGAGACTTCAGGCTGCTGCACAGCTTTCGCATGGCATCCAGCAGTGTTCGGAACATTCTGATGACTTCTGTGTCCTCCTCAGGCAGCTTGTCAGCGGCTGGCTGGAGTGATGTGACTGTCGATGTGCGCTTGGGATTTGCAGGTGGCTGTGATTTCGGCAATGAAGGCCAAACTGATTCATCTGCAACAGTGCTGCTCGTTGGTTTGTTGACCGCGCTGGCCGCCTTAGGTCTGGGAGGCAAGGGCGGTGGAAGAGAAGGGTGGTGGAGTGGTGCTTTCGATGCAGCGTCTGCGGCATTCTTTGATGAACTGCGGCGACGGTGACGCCTCTTTCGGACGGTCCTGGCAGCCTCTCGATGCGACGAATTGTCTCTGACCATTTGTTTCAATACCGCTATTTCTCTTCGGATTTTGGGGCATTGTTTTGACGAAGCTTCATGTGACCCATGACAATTCGAGCATTTGAGGGTAGTTGCTTCGCAGTCATCCACAGAATGGGCTTCCGCGCAACGAGGACACACAGTCCTATTTTCGCATACGCTTCTCACGTGGCCCATCTTCATGCACTTATAACACTGTAAGGGCTTCGGTATGAAAGGTCGCACTGAATGCCGAAAATGGCCCACCTTTACGTGTGAAGGAAGAGTGTCGCCCTTGAACATGATCTTCAAGCAGCGTGAGTTTCCCAAACGGACAACTTTTGCGATGACGCTGGCTTCATTTACCGGTTTGACCAGAACATCGAAGTCGGAGCTGGGAATGGCAGTATCCACATCGTAGATGACTCCAGTGACGACGTTAGAGCTCACAGGAATGTAGGAGCGAACTTTCATTCCCCCCAACTCGTTGACGTTGCGCAGTACATTAAGTGCCGCAGTATGCAAAACGTCGATGGCCAATACGTTCTTACGCGTGTTCACTCTGATGTCTGTGATCTCGTTTGGCACGAGTCCTTCCAGCATCACCGAAACAGATTGCCTGTTGAGGCGCTTCATGTTACCATCCGGTACCTCAGGGACAAAAAGGATAGTGTTTGTCACGGGTCTCCTTGGCACTCTGTCATTCAACGTACCCGATGACGAAGATGTTCTGACGTTCCGCCTCTTCGCTTTACGGCTCAGCACCAGCTTAAAATCGTCGTCGTCAGAAGGCTCTTCGCTGCTCATTGAGTAACCAAGAGTGCCCTCGCTGTCGTAGTCGCTGTAGAGTCCCGTACGCTTCCTGGATGCGGCCACCGCCGACGCCGCCGTAACTGGCGGACGTCCGTGGGGGTCCACGTCCATCACCGACGGACACGGATGTGATAATCGCGAAGTTCACTTAAAATTAGGTGAAAAAAGAGAGCACCTACTGAAACTACGATCTGCTAAGCAATCACTTCGTCGTCGTCCCAAATAAACGTCGTCGTCGTTCCTGATACAAACCAAACAAACAGCTTCGGCATTCTGAAAAACTTTCCAGGCCCTATACGTTTATTGCTGTAATCACTGTCAATGACATCACTACGATGAAATCATATCTGACCAATATTCAAGAAAAAAATCGCCGCTGGTCACCACAAAATCCAGTCATTGTAACTCAATGGTGTGACTACACATGTCATCTTTCCGTGCAAGAGCGACGTAATATCTCCTACATTCATCGCTTGCTACCAATTATATAGTTAAACCTATAACCGTTAGTGTTGCATTTTTTCAGATGTATGCCTTGCAGCGACGCAGTAACTCGCAGACGTCCTTAGTCACGAGTTGTCGTTCGGCGACGCTTGTCGCCCAGGGATACTGTCTTGGCCTGATGCACGGCATTGAATTCTGTCACACCGTGTAATCGAGCTAGTCTTGTTGAACTGCCATCACGTAACATAAACATTTCCTCAGACGTGGCCCGTGTGTAATGGCAGCCGACATCTACAGCCAATGGGTGCCAATGTCAAGAATAAATAATCACTCGACAATCACTATCGCTAATGTATTTCTGCAGGTTAGTAAGATGGAAAACCAGGGTGGTCTCCACAAATCGCCTCGGGATATCGTCTTTAAGTGAGGGCAGAGACCTGCTTCCACGCCGTCTGTTCTTTCCGTCATCGGTAATACTAGCTCTTTTTTATTAGAATTATTCTTGCGGGTACGTAAAGGTGTAGGGACAAAAAAGGCAGAATGAATACGTCGAATTTTCCTTAGTTGTCGGCAGATATGTGCATGCCATAATCACGCAATAAACGTGCATTATGTAAAACTGAAATTACAAAATCAGCCACGAGTGAAGTTGTAAGAACAATTTTTATGTCTGTAACAGCACAAAATTTATGCGAAAATTATGGATGAAAATAAAAAGCATGAACACAAGGACCTACTCAAAACCTGAAATTCTAATGCACGAAGAAGTTCGGGGAAGAAAACTCGCAAAATCCAAAGTGGACATTCCAAAAAACCATAAAACTCCCACATTTGCGCATTAAAATAACCAATCTCTGGTTGGTTATGCACAGTGACTCAGACCACCGTATCGCAGATACAACTTGGCGCATTGCCACAGAGCCTCTGGCTACACGATTATCTCCGGTTTTAAAATAAAATAAGCTTCAACAAAATCAAAAGTCGTAGGTTTCTGGTGCCGCGCAATGAAATAAGTTTCCCCGCAAGTACGGGAAGCACTCAGTACAACACAATAACTTGTAATTATTTGAAGCTTTTTCTTCAAGAATCAATACAGCTGCTGCCACAGGAATGGGGGACCAAGTATATCACTCCGTTACCACGGTGTGACAGGGTTTCCCTTTGATTGACTTTAGACTCGAGCCACTTCTGCACAGTGTCTTCAACAGTTCTTTCAATGGCCCCATGTTTTCTGCTCATCTTATTGCTCGTAGAAAACGCCATCCGAATACAATACTTCACGCCCACTCTAAGATTCATTTTGGCGACCCTGTTCGCAGCCTTAGCATCCCCTTTAAGCATTGCAAGGAGGCTGTCTAGTTAAGCTTCCGTATCCGTGCTGGTCCTCCTTTGCATCCTTTGTAATTGACGAAAGGTATCCCAGTTTGTGATACTAAATTGTCTGGGGAAAGCTCAATGACTGTTAGGGTAATCGCCACTAAGAAGTCGTCACTACGTGGATTCTTGCGAGCTAGACTTCTTTTCTTCTTTTTTCTTCAAATGAGCGGCGTTTTACCGCGATGTCACGAGCACGCGCGGACAAGTCACGGCCTTCCGCGAACGTCCCAGTAATGAGCAAGAGTGACATGCTCAAAGTAGCCAATTGTTGATACTAGGCCTTGGTAAGCCTGTTGCGTCATTAGTTGAGAGAGAAGAGAGGGATTTTTACCTTAGTTTTATTTTTAGGGGCGAAAATCCTAATAGCGGCACCCGTTCGTCCCTCGTAGTCTGTAACAAGTATAACATTTTGACCTGCAAGGTGGTGCCGGTGAGAGACTTCTTCTGTGCGTTTTTGAACAATAAAAAATAGTGCTCAATGTACATTTCAATGGCTGCTAATGGGGAATGAGAGTCAGGAGCATTCGGCTTTTAGTTATTGTGCAGGCTGCGATCACCATTTGCAGCCATTGGCATGTACATTGAGCACTATCTGACAAGAAAGGGTTGGTACGTTATACTCGCTGGTTGTAACCTCCTTAGCTTTAGAAAGGTTCAGCGAGCGTTTAGCCGCAGTGCCATGAATACAATGAAGTTGTATATACCATCAATGAACTCGAGGTGGTTAAAAATGGAAAGTAGATACAAAGCGCAAGCCGTAAGAAAGTAAAAGCCGAATTCTCCGCCTCTCATTTCCCATTAGCAGCAATTGGCATGTACATTGAGCACTATCTGACTGAAAAAGTTTGGTACGTCATACTCGCTGGGCGTAACCTCCTTTGTTTTCGAAATATTTAGCGAGCGTTCAGCCGCAGTGCCATGAATACAGTGAACTAGTATATACCATGAACTCGAGGTGGTTAAAGGCGGGAAGTGGACCCGAAGCGCAAGCCGTAAGAAAGGGTGCGTGTGCCACTTCTCGTTTAGTCCTTGGAATGTCCGATGGATGGCGGTGCTTCTATATGGGGAATATATGATGAAAAGATGCGAGATGGTGGTACTTGGTGTGTTGAATAGATGGACGAACGGACACATAGACAGATGCATGTATGGACGCATGAACGGACGCAGGGGCGGCTGCTTGGACGAACGCAGGGACGGACGCATGAACAGACGCACGCACGGACGGGCTGATGGACGCATGGATGGTCACACTGAAGGACGCATGGACGGACGGAAGCAAAAGCGAATGGACGGACGAATTGTTCGCCCCACTCTCCATCATTCACTCCGTGGATATGGTGCCATTTTTTTATTGAGACCGCGTACTGTGCTGTAGTATTTGGCACACGCATTCTCGAGAGCCGACTACCGATGAGCCGGGTTTTCTCACCAATCTCAAAAAGGGTAGTAGGGCCCTTTTAAAATCGACACCCCCGCAACGACTCTCGTTATTATCGCTTCCATTCACCGCGTCAAACTTCCTGCTCCATACAATCAATTAAATATGCCTTGAGCTCAGACTCAACAAGCGTCTCTCGACTCCCCCTCATTCATCACTTACTGGGCTAGAGGCTTGAGTTTTACGTAAGACCTAAATGCGTTGCCTGAAACACTTCCTCTCACGCTTTCCTTGGTCTGACCTCTACTGTAAGAATTGTAACTCTGCTTATGTCGACCCGTCAGGCTGCACTTTTTGCATCTTAACTGCTCTCAATCCAGCTTTTACCCTACCCTACCCTTTCCTAACCGCACTGTCTCGACTGGATCGACACCGAAGAAGCTGAGGAACAGCTCTACTGGTCGCACAGGCGGTCAAATGCTCCGCCTTCAGAGTTTGGCCGAAGTGAAAGTACTACGATCACTACATCTACCTACTGATCATTTTGCTAATACTTTAATCACAATACCTACTGATGAGTGAGGTGAGTTGGGCGGGTTAGTAAAGATGCATGACTTCGACATCGTAGTGCCGAAAAACAGAGACAAATGAAAGAGACGTAGACAACATGAGCAGTAACTCAGCGTTTGAACTTAGCGCTCATGTTGCCTACGTCTCTTTCTTTTGTCTTCGTTTTTTGGCGCTAAGATATCGAAGTCGCATTACCTATTTTACGTTTCGCCATGCCTATCTGCAATCTTTTTTTCGTTTTGCCTACCTTTACGACTACCAATAACCACCTTCGGTATGTTCCAACTGAGGTTGCATGAGACCAACGGCCTGTGGCGTTCCACCACACGCCTTCCACCGCTCTCTCGCAGCACCTCTGCCTATTTGCAGCTTGATGAGCCAGGCTTCCAATCAAACACTTCCAGCTGAAATAAACCTCCCGGCTTGTCATCTTGTCATTTCCTCAGCTGCTACGTAGAGTCTTGCAATTTTCTCATCAACTAGGTGTCTCACAACACCTTATTTTACAATCGTCTGATTTCGTCTGAATTCTGAATTGGCGCTAACCACATTCCTGCCCTAGCACAAAGTGCTAGCTCAATATCCCCACGTCTGAAAACTTCACAGTTCCCGAATTATTCGCAACCCATTAAATCTATTCAAAGCAGCAAACCAGCAGGGCGTAAAAAGGCTATGTATTCGACTCAAGTCTTACCACAGTTGGCTATCGAATCCACGCTGATTCACAATGCTTGCGCACCCTCCACTTCTCTTACTTTTACTGATACCTTTATTGTCTAAACATGCTACGGGATGCTTCTCCGGAATTTTTTTTGGCTTTCAGACTGGAGCACAGACGAGAAATGGGTTTTGCCTTTTTGCTTTTTCGTTATTCAGAAATAATGGGGAACTAACTCAAGCCATGGACGAGTGCCTACATTCCGGGCATCTTGATACCTAAAATCCTGAAGACTCGCGATACAGGAAACCACTCCTGACCTTTAAGGAAATTTTACTTGATGGTCGAGAGCAAAATCCACCCTACTCGCACCTGGCTAAATGCTTGAGGGCAAGAAATGAGCAAATTATTTGGTGCTACAAACTAACTCTCTGCTCGGCCCCACTATATTTTACTTTTCCAGGAGTTCCACCGAGACGGGAAGTGTCGGCACCTGCGAGAATACGCCAGCCTTTGTAAAATAGTGTGGTCATGCACCCGAAACCACTCTCATTCAGTATCTCTACCGTACCTGGGCGACATGTGAGACCACTCTGCCTGGCTTCTCGGAAGCTCACGAGAGCCTAATTTGAAAGGCAAGAGAGGTGGCTTGGCCTTACGGTGTCCAGGACTAAGAACACCCGCTATCAGGGAAATTCGAAATTGGCCTCTAAAATCTCTTTTTTTTAGAGATAAAGTTTATTTTGCCTACCTCATAAGATCTGCAGTTATGCAAGAACTGTGGCCATATTCTAGGCAGCTTGTATGAATTTTGTGCTCTGTATTTGTTTCCAGCTCATTCAACAAGTAACAAGTTTTGTTGGCATTATATTGCAGTGATTGAAAACTGCACCCTTCTACGCACGCTCAAACTACTTTTTCACCTTTATATGTACACCGCTCTTCTATTAAGTAATTGTCGAAAATAAGTGCTCTTTTCTATCCTTGTTTATACCCTTCGTGAGTTACGCTGTAACTACTTCTAGGTTGCGCTGTACGTATAATCAGTAATCTAAGAAACGTTGAGCAAACTAAAGAGGACATGAGTTTGCCTATAGGAATCGAAAATCGCTTTTCATTATCTTGTAGAGCATACACGCTTTTCCATTGAAGTGCTCGTAAGTTCGCAGGAGACTCCGGTATTTTGTGTTGTTTTTTTTAAAGATTGCCATAGTATATCAAGCGCAGAAATTAAACAAATCATGCATGATAACAGTCTCATCAATGCTTTTTTGTGATGGTGAGTTGGTATACAAAATAGCCTATTTCTCAATTTTTAACCTTGATTGTTCCTCTTTTCCCATCGCAAGGTTTATGGCTTGTCCGCAGACAATAGGAGTGTGCACAAAATGGAGAAAAAACAACAGAGATGTGCATCGTCGTTACAGAACGACTTGTTCGTGCTTCTGGTGCTACTGCGTTAATCTACCCCTTTCTTCAAGCTAGAGTGATGATTCTTTTTTACAACAGCCTGCTTGAGTAACTCGAACTACTTCCACAGCATGTCGCCAGAACAGTGACATGATCATGTTGTATGCACGAGGCAGCTAAGCCGCACTAATTTCTGCCGGAATAGAATTAAAGCCCTCTAAGTTGCACGTACCTAATTAAACGCTTAGCTTTGCCAACCACACCATTAGCCAAAAAAATGAACTGTTTCAAATTATAAGCACGCTATTGATAAGAGTCGCTTCTACGCCGGTAAGCAGAGACTGTAGCGCAATAAATTTTGTCTGTCATGTACACCTGTTAAGGCCTCATATGGCAATACACTGTGGTTTGCAGATGAGCGTGAAGAGATGCCTGGGTCATCTTATTTCACGAACTTGTTATTACTCCTACATTTCAGAATGTCATGTTTTAATTTCCGGGGTATAAAACTTCAATTGCAAGTGTGCCCTTGCTGTGATCTTGCTGAGAAAAGCCTTGGTTTTTCTAACTTTTTGAAGACAATAGTCTTTCTTGGTGACCTTCGACAAAGAAAATTGGTCGGTCTGTCTGTACATTTGTCTGCTTGTCCGTCCTTTTCAAAATTTCAAACGGCAACAAACGGCCAACCCAATCCACACCGTCCACCATTATTGCTCAAAATTGAGCGTTCATACTTGTGCGATTGTCAACTAAAAAGCAATTATTCCATATGCCCGGGGCACCATAACAACACGTCGATGTTTTGTATGTGTGCCTTCATAGTACAAAAGACATACACAAGTAATTCTAAGGACCGTAGTGTTTATCACACTGCACTGAAAGTGCAACGCAATGCTCAGAACGGTACTTCCAACGCTTTGCTAAGACGACACGGTGGTGGCACCTGCCTATCAATTTGCGTTTTACGCCTTATCACCTCCGAGACAAGCAAGCATCTTTCTCCGCGGGCACACACGCCTTCCTTCGAACTGCCAGATGGCGCTCTCTTCCAACGTGTCTAACGTGCTGTATTATGGCTTAGTGGCGTTAGCCACCGACCGATCTAAAGTGTACAGCCATATCCATCCATCCATCCATCCATCCATCCATCCATCCATCCATCCATCCATCCATTCATCCATCCGTCCGTCCGTCCGTCCGTCCGTCCGTCCATCCGTCCGTCCGTCCGTCCGTCCGTCCGTCCGTCCATCCATCCATCCATCCATCCATCCATCCATCCATCCATCCATCCATCCATCCATCCATCCATCCATTTCGATGCGCTCGTTCACTTCTGCTACACGCTCGGGGCATTAACGCAGGACTCCCAGAATACCATTCACCAATTTTCCTGCGCAGAACATCGAATAAACGTTTTGTTCACACTCTCCAGATACAAGACTATCGTCTTTCAACGACATATGCAGTGTAACGTGCAGATTCGGGGCCAAAGATTTTGCTTTGAGTTTGTTGCCTGATTTTCTGTTAAATTTTTACGGTGTTCAATCTACTATAGATAAGCTTTATATTCACTAGTAATTGTTCTGACTCTTGAACTCACGCTAAGAACACATTTTTATCCGAAACGCGAGCTCCAGGGTATGTCATTTTGTGTCTAGCATCTTTAGAAGTTTGTGCCCTCGCATACCCCTTCGTATATTACTCCACCTTAGATCGCCGTGCACAAGCTAAATTCACAAGTCGCGAATTGCGATGTTTACGTGCATTCCATGCCGTCGGGCTTAGAAGCGTCGTTTAGTGCTAAACTTAGTCCTCATTCGTTTGTACCTCTTTCCTAATGACGAATCGATGCTAGCACTTTTCTGGCGATCACCACTGCTACAGAAGAAGCAAACAGATATACAGTTGTCTCTGCCAATTTTTATACACACTTTTTCAGTTTCTGAACTCCTCCTTTTGAGAAGGGCGCAATTTGCTCCCAGGGAGTGTGGGAGCACTGCACTGTACACCTTCGCGCTAAGTAACCGGCTGTTCTGCGTATCTCTCCGCTGGCATTGAGTGTCGTGGCAGTTTTGTGTGTTCCTTCCCGTTGTTCGGTGACCCTGTTTTAAATGTGAAGCATTTTAGAAGGAACTTCGGCACGTTGGACCGTTTCTTTCAATCTATCTATCGTGCCGCCTACGACTTTAATCTCTCCTGGCCACTTGGATAATGGGATCTATACCAAAATTGGTATAGCATAACATGACTGTATGAACAGCATAACTTACTAATCATAACATCACAATCCTAACATGCATGTCATAAACGTCACGATGCACATGGCATGGTCTTACAGCTCCTGCGGTTGTTATGTTCACAGGACCTTGGGAAAAGCTGGTAAGGTGTGCCAAGACTGCACGGCGAACATAAGCGACAAAACCTCACGTGCCTGTCATGACATGCGTGTCATGTAAAAACATGACCACATGCCACGCTCATTATGCACTCGCGGTCGTTTCGCTAGCTTCGTATGCACCAAGCTTCACATTAAGTGATCTGAAATCATGATGAAGGTACTGGCACGAACAAGATAGCCATGATATTTGTGTCATGTAAGAACAAGACCACATCCTATGCTCATGATGTGCTTGTGGTTGTTTCGCTCGCTTCCCATATACCAAATTTGGTATTACAAGACATGAATGGATACGAAGGATACGACTGTAAAACATGATAATCGTGATATGGTGTCATGTAAGAACATGGTTACATGCCACGCTCATGTTGCTCTCGAGGTCGCTTTGCCAGCCTCACATATACCAAATTTGGTATTACGTGCCATGAATGAATGACGAAGGTATAAGATTGGTGCAAACATTATAATTTGTTATGCGTATCATGTAGGAACATTACTACATGCCATGCTTATGATACCCTCACGGCCGTTTCGTTACCTTCACTAATACCCTATTTATTATTACGGGACGCGAACGCACGACGATGAAAATGACAGGTACAAACGTGATAACCATGGGATGCTTGTCATGTTGAACAAGACCTATTGCTAATTTCGTAGTGCGCTTAAAGCCATTTAGATCACTTCACTTATATCACACTTAGAGTTACGTGACGTAAATGCATGACGATGGTATGACTAGTGGAAACATAATTATGATACGCCTGTCATGTAAAAACATGAATAAATACCATGGTCATAATCCACTCGCGACCGTTTTCCTAGCTCCAAATATGCCAAATTTGATAGCACGTGACTTGAATAGACGACCAGCACAAATGCCAGGTGCATACATGATAACCATGACATGGAAGTCATGTGCGGCTCAATTTACGTCCGCCTCGCAGCGTTGTGCTGGTTTTTATGTGACAATGCAGCCTTCCTGATTTGTGCTTCGCATATGATCGATTCCCACTGAAAGTGAGATCATCAATTTTATATTTATTTCAGTAGACATGATATGGACACTCTAAGCTGGATATTGCCACCGGCGTCAGCGTGAATGTCATGCATTATATATATATATATATATATATATATATATATATATATATATATATATATATATATATGAAATATAACAGACAGTAATGCCAAGGAATGTACAGGGGAAGTTATGAAAACCAATGGAATGTAAATAAGAAGAAAGAAAAGTGGATGAAAAAATTACCAACCTGCTCACAGTTGGTAATTTTTTCATCCACTTTTCTTTCTTCTTATTTACATTCCATTGGTTTTAATAACTTCCCCTGTACATTCCTTGGCATTACTGTCTGTTATATCTCATTAATATTGTGTTAAAACACGGAAAAACGAGCCCTTAGATATACACTTCTTTCCCTTATATATATATATATATATATATATATATATATATATATATGAAAACACAAGAAAGAAAATTGTCCAGAAAAAAAAGAACTCCACTGCACGGAAGCTAACGTGGGATCACCACGTCGTGAATGTGAGGCGTTAACCACTGGCCACCGAGAGGGCATCTTCCTGAACGTTCCAACTGCAAGCTTTTTATATCTGTAACGTTTAGCTCAGAAACAAGACGACGATGAACACTTGGCTGGGCCTCGCCATGACGAAAGACCCCTGGCCGTTTATTTGCTGGGCTTAAGTAGCCGCGCTCACAGCGGGGAAGGGGGAAAGAAAGAAAAGGAAGGAACGTAAAGCGCACGAAACGGTGGAGAGGAGGAGGAGACGATATCGCCTAGGGCGAATGCTGATAGCAGATAGTCCGGTCTGTTACATCTTCTCTTCACACATTTTCAAAACACTGATTTCTTTTGCACTCATTTACTTGTTGGAAGGATGGCCCGTAGTGAAGGCGCTTCGGTTCGTTGCGCTGGCGTCCTGACCTGCGCTGCCCAGCCAGTGGGCTTCCTGGAGTGTCCGGAGAAATGGTGGCGCTATAATCTTCTTCTGGCTGAGCTGGTTGCACCTGGTGACACCCCAGTGGGTTGTCCAGCGTGATGTTGCCGCGGTGTCCATCACTGAACTTCGTCGGGGGCCTCGCGTCGGGGTTCGGATTACCCTCGGGGCTGACCTTGTCATTGAAGTTTTTGTCCGTTCGCAGCAAGTGTTGTCGGTTCCGTCTCAGGAGCCCATGGTCTTCCGTTCTTACCACGTATGATCGTGGTGCAGTCTCTCGTACCACTTTCGCTCGGCGTGACCAGCTTCCATGTTTGATCCGGACCACATTTCCGGCTTTCAAGGGTGGTAGTGGCCTGCCTCGGGAAGACTGTCGCTGTTTCCATACAGGTATGCCTCCGTCGACGTTGTATTCTGGAAGAGTGGCGTGCAGGTGACGACCTTGCAGTAGTTCTCCGGGTGAGTGACCGCTGTCAAGGGGAGAAGATCGATAAGCCAACAGACCAAGCCATACATCACCCCGGGACTGGTGGGTTTTCTTTAGAATACGCTTCACGATCTGTACCCCCTTTTCAGCTAAGCCATTTGATCGTGGGAACTCTGGACTTGAGGTGATATGCTCGAAGTCATATCGGCGCACGAAGGACGCGAACTCTCGCGATGCAAATTGAGGCCCGTTGTCGGTGCAAACTTGGTTGGGAATGCCGTATCGCGAGAAGATAGCAGATATCTTGTCGATTACTTCCGCCGCCGTGGTACGTCTGAGTTTCTCGACGTCAGGAAAGTTAGAATGGGCATCAAACACAACTACGTAGTGTTCTCCAGCGAATGTAAATAGGTATATGCCTACGCGATGCCACGGTCGGTCGGGCGTTGGCTGTAGCAGGAGGGGTTCACTCGGTTGACTGTATGCGTACTTTCGACATACGCTGCACGTTCGCGCTCGTTGCTCAATGTCACTGCTCATTCCCGGCCAGAAAACCAGTCTACGGGCTCTAGTTTTGCACTTGTTCTTACCCAAGTGGCCTTCGTGAATTCGCTCAAGAATTTCCGCACGCAATGATTTAGGCACCACAACTTTGCAACCCTTTAGCACCACTCCATTGACCACGGATAGCTCTTCCGCATACGGTTTCAGTACACCGTCTATTGCCATGCCATCTATTTGTTTCATGGTGCGGCTGAGAAGCGGATCTTCGAGGGTTTCCTTCTGCAGCCGCAACATAGTCGCTTTGCTTATGATGCTGTTGACTACTTGCGTTGTGTGGACGTCCAAGTCCTCGCCTTGGTCGCCTCCGCCAGTTGGTAGTGCAGCCCGAGACAGCAGGTCTGCGAGTAACAGGTCCCTACTAGGTACAAACTGCAACAAAAAATATTTCATAAGAAGTATGAAAAACCGCTGTAGCCTGGGTGGCATATCTGCAATGTTCTTTTCGGTAATCGCAAGTAATGGCCTGTGATCAGTTTCTATCGTAATGC
Organism: Rhipicephalus annulatus; assembly: GCA_013436015.1. Taxonomy (NCBI): domain Eukaryota; kingdom Metazoa; phylum Arthropoda; class Arachnida; order Ixodida; family Ixodidae; genus Rhipicephalus; species Rhipicephalus annulatus. Next base: position 123,383 of record WOVY01002252.1, on the reverse strand, counting down.
TTCGTCCATACACGGACTGATGAAATTTTTCACAAGCGAAAACAATTGCCAGTGTTTTCTTTTCTATCTGGGCGTATCGCTCTTCACTCGGCGTCAGCGCTCTTGAGGCGTAGGCCACTGGGCGCCAGTCATCCCCGTGTCTTTGCAATAAGGCAGCTCCAATACCTGTTCCTGAGGCGTCCGCAGTTATCTTAGTGTTTCTTTTTTCATCAAAAAGAGCCAGCAATGGAGGATTAGCAAGCGCTGCGCAGATCTGGTCCCATTCGCGCTCATGGGCTGTTGTCCACTCAAACACCGATGCTTCTTTCACCAGGCTACGCAGCAACGCCGTTTTATCGCTCAAAGCTGGCAGGTATTTCCGAAAGTAGTTCACAACCCCGAGTAATCTGCGCACACCCTGTTTATCTTTTGGGGCTGGCATGGCACGGACGCTTTCGATTAAATCAGGGTCAGGACGAATTCCGTCTCTTCCGATAACGTCGCCAAGGAATGCAACCTGCGTGGTGCCGAACACGCATTTAGCTGGATTAAATGTCAGCCCTTCCTCTTGCGCCCGCCTTAGTACTGCGATGACGCGTTCGTCGTGTTCTTCCATTGAGTCGCCCCATATTAGAACGTCGTCAACGTAGACGCGCACTCCCGGCAGCCCTTCGAACATCTCTGTTAGTGTCTTCTGGAACACCTCGCTGGCTGAGGATATTCCGAAAGGCAGACGCAAAACACGGTACCGCCCAAATGGTGTCGCAAAAGTGCATATTCGTGAAGTGGCCTCATCTAAAGGATTGATTGATATGTGGGGTTTAACGTCCCAAAACCACTATATGATTATGAGAGACGCCGTAGTGGAGGGCTCCGGAAATTTAGACCACCTGGGGTTCTTTAACGTGCACCCAAATCTGAGCACACGGGCCTACAACATTTCCGCCTCCATCGGAAATGCAGCCGCCGAAGCCGGGATTCGAACCCGCGCCCTGCGGGTCAGCAGCCGAGTACCTTAGCCACTAGACCACCGCGGCGGGGCTTCTCATCTCAAGGAATCTGATGAAAGCCGGCATTAGCGTCGAGCCGGGAGAAGTATTGTGCTCGTGCCAGCTCGCTCTCTATGTCCTCTCGTGAAGGTATAGGATAGTGCTCCCGCTTAATGCTCCTGTTCACTGCTCTAGGGTCCATGCAAATGCGAAGGGTACCATCATTCTTGTGCACAACTACCAGGGGGCTCACCCATTCACTTGGTTCATCCACCTTGACGATGATTGAGGCCTTTTCCATTCGTTGCAGCTCTTGTCGCAGGCGTCCTTTCAACGCTATGGGTACTCTGCGGGCAGGCTGCACGACTGGAACGGCATCCTCTCGTAGCACCATTTTGTAGGGTCGCCTGACGCAGCCGGTGCCGCTGAAGAGGTCAGGAAATGCAAGCTGGAATTTCGTTTGCCCATCGCCTACCTTCACGGCGTCCGTCGTCACCGGTACCAGACCAAACTGCTGGCATGTCTTTAAGCCAAGGATGGCTTGGCGCCCCTTTTTCACGATAAAGAATGAGACTGAATGCTGTGCTTCGTTTATCTCGAGATCTTCGGTCACCACGCCAACGTGTTTGATTGTACTGCCGTTGTAGGCGGAGAGGACAGCGGCGCTCTTTCGCGGAGTGCTTGCGTGGGCGATTCGGTTGAACAGGGTTAGGGGCAGCAAATTTGCCCGAGACCCGGTATCTACCTTGAATTGTATCTCCTGACCGGCTATTTTTCCGCGAACCATCCAATCCGCTCCTATATCTCCGGTGACGCCGCAAATGCTGATCCCCAAGATGTCAAAATTTTCATCGTTTTCTTCGGCTTTGTAACCTCGCTTATCCTGCGCGCATTGTTGCAGCATGCGGCGAAGTGATTTCGTTTCTTGCATGCATAACAAGTTTTTCCATACGCCGGGCACTGCTCGGGGGCATGTACCTTGTTACAATTTCGACACCGAGTTCCATTCGCAAACTTCGTGCGGTGTGTGTGGCGTGTAACGTGAACGTGCAGGCTTTTATTTGACCATGCTGCGCTCTGAATGGCAGCTATCTCAGCAGCTTTGCAAATTTCTTCTGCTTTCTGCAAGTTTAAGTCTTTGTCGCTCAGCAACTTTTCTCGAAATTTCGCATTATTTGTCCCAAACACCACTTGATCCCTGATCATGGACTCTTCAAGCGTACCGAAGTTGCACAGCTTTGCTTGCTTTTTTAAGTCCCGTAGGAACTGCTCAAAGGGCTCGGCCTCTTCCTGCTTTCGCAGACGAAAACTGTGCCTTTCGTAGACTTCCTTACCCTGGTCGACACAATATTCTTCAAATTTCCGCACTAACGTGTCATAATCTTCTCTGCTCTCACCTGCCGCAAACGAGAAGTTGTTGTAGACCTCGAGCGCCTCGTCCCCAGCGGTGCTCAGAAGAATCGCTGCTTTTACGGTCGATTGGCGAGGCTTCTCCGGTTCCGTAGCGGTGATGAACAGCTGCAGCTTCTGCTTGAATACCAGCCAGTTTTTCCTGATGTTGCCGGACAGTTGCAGTGGTTCCGGGGGCTTGACGAGGTCCATTTCGAACGTCAGTATCCCACTTCTGACACCATGTAACGTTTAGCTCAGAGACAAGATGACGATGAACACTTGGCTGGGCCTCGCCATGACGAAAGACCCCTGGCCGTTTATTTGTTGGGCTTAAGTAGCCGCGCTCACAGCGGGGAAGAGGGAAAGAAAGAAAAGGAAGGAACGTAAAGCGCACAAAACGGTGGAGAGGAGGAGGAGACGATATCGCCTAGGGCGAATGCTGATAGCAGATAGTCCGGTCTGTTACAATATCTACTACTTACCGCAGTTGGTGAGCGTCTCAGGGGGAGGGCGGAAATCTTTCGTGTTTTCAGCATTGCCAGCAAGATGGCGCAATGAGCGCGCGTATCGACACCGTCGAGACGCACCGGCTTTGCTCTCACCTCCCACGCGCACTTTGCCCCTCAAAGAGCAAGGAGTCGACGCTCACTTGCCCGCCCTTATCTCCCGGTGGGGAGGATTATACGCCTTGGCTGACGTGGGGCTTGCACTGTAACGATTCTCTTGTAGTTAAGGGGCGCACAAAGGTCACAGCAATCGTTGCACAGCCTCCGTTTGCGAAAAGGCCACGCTTTTCAGACAAAGCGAAATAACAGCTGAGACGCTTATTAGCGTTCATCTGTACCTGTGAGTTCGTTTCGTGCGTCATTTGTGTGTGAGAAACGTGGGACAAGTTTCGATCTGCTTGCCACTTTGCGTGTGACCTCCCAAAGTGTTGCTATCACGTTCATTACTTCACCTTTGTGGCAAAGCTGTGACTTCTTTTCTGTGTGTCTCATCACTCTTTGTACATGTGGCATGCTTCCACGGTCTTCTGAAGACAATTCGACGCCTACACTAACGAAGACACTCGGACTTCTAAGACGTGCGAAACCCTCCGATTGTTGACAGTCCGGGCAGGATCTAAGCAAGGGTCACGTGTAGATGCGCTGAGCACGTGTGTATTTGCACTGGATCAGTAAAACTTCCAGCTGGGTGAGTAGGTTCATTTTCAAGGTAAACGAGTGTGCGCTAATAAAGACAAGAACACACAAAACAGGACAGAAAAGATGGTAAAGGACATGTCCCGGTCCCATCTTTTCTACAGCGAAAGCTGTGATCACATCAAAACTCGGGTCACGCACGGTGCCGTAGATATCCGTCACCACTGGTGTCCATAAACACCATCGCATGATAAAGAAAATAAACTAGGACCAAGGACACAGTGGGGCATGAACAAGGGTCCGCTGTGTACTGAGCCTCGCCGGTGCTTGGGACTTGTTTGCAAGCTTGCCTCAGGAAGGCTGGATGTCGGCGAAGGAATCACGTTTTGTGAGTAATAAAGTGTCTTAGAACAGCAAAAGAGCAACTAGATGTCAAACAAAGCGAATAGCGTAAGAGGTGGGTAATCCAATTCTCCAACCCGCTACAAAAGCTTGTTCTTTATCACCTTATAACTGTGGTTCATACCCGCATCACGCCTAATTCCTCATCGTCCTCAGCCACTGCATGAATATCGACAATTTTCTTATCACATGTCACCGTTTCAAATATCAAAGAAAAAACTGCTTCGAAATTTGATTCAAAAAACTAGGAATATCACTTAATACTCCCAATATTTTGTCTTTTGGGGCCACTTTATTGGGACACAGCGACAGGAACATCTGCGGGGCTCTCTGCGACATCATATATAACACAAGAAGATTCCATTGCTGAGTGAGCGAGCAGCTCTCGAATTTTACTAGCCACACTACCACTTCTTATTTAGCAGATACACTGCAATGATTCAACTTTCAGGAGAATTTCATATAACGATTCCACCTCATATATTCAACTAATTCTATTATTTCTCTCCACCTCTTTTTTCTTTTTTTTCACATTGCGACAAATTAATTTCACAGTCAAAACACAGTAATCATATTCCCTTAGTCTAGAAAATCTATAGGTATTTACTTGCATTAACCACCGCCTTCTTGGCAAATCCCCCTTAGTGGGTGAGAGCCACAAAAGAAAGGAACAAGCAAGCAAGCAAGGTAGCACAAAATTCCTTGCAAGTGTTAAGCGGATACCTCTCTTCTCAGAAAAGTGATGAAGGATTGCATAGGGAATGCCGGCCTACTACCCACAGATTAATAATATTACTGCTGTAATGGATACCCAGCAAGTGTGCTTTCAGCAGTTAGCTAATGAGTGTTTATAAAAGGCTCTGAGAGGCTGCTCTTCTAGCTTTTGCTGTGATACGGTGCACTTTACTCTCAGGCCTGGTGTTTTTTTTTCTCTCTCGTGGTTTTGGGACGTTAAACCCCCCATATCAATCAATGTTTTTCTCTCTCTGTGTGTGTGTGTGTGTGTCTTGTCAACATTCGCGCAAATCGGTTTACATTGAAGTATGCGTGCACGTCTCCCGATGTTAATTCAACTGTTGCAGCTATACCGAGCGCCATAGCTCAGAACTTCTGACATCATAACGATGTGTTTTGGGCCTGGGCACACCCCAGAAAGAAAAAAACCATTCCTTTCCGGTGTATGACTCGCTGTTATTTCAGAATAGGAGAATTTCATTCCACACACGAACAAATCATTGGGAAAGACACTCGACGTGGACGTTGTTCACTTTTAAAAAGTTACATCCCGAAGACAGATGGCACATCATAAATACAAAAGGCGAAATCGGCTATGGTTCACGGGCATTGAGGAGTGATGGGCATTGTTGTTTATATGCGAGCCTACTTGTCATGAAGCCGCGAAAGACAAAGTTCGCCAAAGTAGGGTTACCTGTACCTCAAATAACTACTGGCGCCTTGCGAGCTTCCAGAAGTATATTTGCAAAGGTACCCACTCCTTCGCAGCAGCGAAGTTTTTCTGAGGCATAGAAAAAATAATTGCTTCACTTCAATTTCCGTGCAACAGCAGTTTTGTGGTCCCTGAAGAGGCGGTAAAACATCCAGTAAAGGCTTTCTAACCTGCCGAATTCAAAGAATACATCTGCTGCATCCTCAGGAGCACTGTCATTAGCAAGAATTTGATTTACGTGCTTTCAGGAAACGAAAAATTTTTAACAAGGTAAATATTTACATACCATATCGGTCACTCAAGGATGTAACGCAGTCGAGTATGTCTTGTTCTTTGCAGCCTTGCCTAGGCTGTCCCCCTGTTTGCACAACGAAAGGAGAAAGTGCGTCGCTAAGATATATTCATCTGCGTGGCATGACAAGTGCTGACAGAGGTTTGCGTGTCTTGTGTAATGTTGGCGAGAAAGCTGAAAAAAAAAGAACGGTGAAAACAACCAAGAACAAGGTGCAGATTGCAAGCAGAGAATGAGGGAAACGCGTCATGTTTGGTCACCACCGTTCGAGAGCAAAGAAACCCTAAGAAACGCCGGCGGAGTGAAAAATTAAAGACTGCGTCTCCATCGAATCCGAAAATTTAGTTTAACATTAGCCTGAAGTACAGAAAGTGCCTATTCACGGTACATCCACCATGCAACAAGAAGCAATATTACCGAATGGGTATAGGTACACAACAAATTGTTTCATGCTTTGTTTGCTGCTCTCAAGCCAAGTTGTCACAGTGCGCTATTGGAACTAGCGTGAAATTCGAATGCTCTGGACATGTACATAATAGATACATTTCCCTTTTCGTAAGTCAACCCCAGTATACTTGTAAAGTAGTGTTATCGTGGCAAGTGTTCTCATGTCTATATATTGATGTTTTATTTTCACATAATTTGCATTTTTGTTTGAATGATTATAAGTATTATCCGCTAATGAGCACGCATGAATCTGCATACTTCACAAGTAGAAAGTTCACGGGTTTATATCAGCTGAACAGAGAAATAGCGTTGTTTCAGTCGGTTTGTAAACCTTACCGCAGAGGCTCGTTTTCAACTTCCTTTAGGGTGCAGCCTGCCGAGGTGTTTATCTCTGTGCAAAGTTAATCTGCAGGTCGACGAAAATATGCAGGCTAAGAATCGCGAAAATAGCTTCTAAACAACTAAGCTGAGACAAGATGAATCACGGTTATTACCGAGGCTTCACTGATACGTGGCTAATACGACTAAGGTCCGAATTCAGCTTAGACTATAACTGGAAGAACAAGAAGTTACACGGTGACGAAACGGCTCTGTAATACCCAAGTGCTCACCTAGCACCACGCTTACGAGGGCTCTTACTTTTACGAAGAACCTGGAAAGACGCCACAAACGCATCTATTCCTTACGATATATACCTCGTGTCTAAAACGAGATGTTGTGGTGCGAGGCTTTTAACCAGAAATCTTTGCACACCAGCTACACGGCGTCTAACTGTTGTAGACGATCCTCGTTTGCTTGAAACGTTTACAAACTGAAAAAAATATCTGTAAACGTTGATCTCCGGAGACCCCTGATGCATGCAGCTTCCGGTGTAGTAATAATGACTTTATTACGACGCTGGAGTGGCTTCTAAATAAGTCACTGGTAACGGTCGCTGCTGCAGGCTTCCACACCGTTGGTGTATGTATTACTTCGCTGCCGTTCATAATTGTTTCAGTGCTAATTACTGCAAATAGTTGGGCGCAGTTCAGTAGACACCAGAGCACAGCTTTAGTTATTCTGCGAGAAATACGCCACACAATGCGCCTCTCCCTGAACTATTGCTACTTTGCTGTGCATCATTTCCTTTCTAACTATGCTGCTTCCATGATTCTGAAGTTTAGATACTTTATAGAGCGACGTTAGCTGTGAATGCGTCGCGCCCCTGAGGATATGTATACACCCATCGACAGCGTCGCTGGCTTGCTGTGGGTTTTTTGCGCGCAGGCCGAAGGTCAATGTTATGTGCTTCAGAAAACAAGCGATAGTGAGTACTATATACATTCTAAGAGGCGTCGTCAGAGAACTGTGTACAAAAGTGCCACTAAGCGCTGAAGAACAATAAATTGCATGGTATTAAACAATACTCAGAAAAGGACCACTAATTATCGTGACAGGTGAGGTGGACAGGCATGACCTGTACCAAAACGCGAGGTCACATGGCACTTCTTCAACATGCAACGACCCGGAGATGCATCGAGATATCACGTGTGTGTTCTGGCGCATGTGCAATACAGAACGTGAGAGCAAAGGTCAGACAAAAACAAAAACAATTGCTTGAAAAGTTTCACACGTTTGCGTGCTCACCTGAGCAGGAATGCACACCACAAAAAAAGTGCCGCCATATCCGCGAAGGGATTGATGATGAGTGAGCGAAGCTCCGGAAGTAAACCTGGTAAACCATGAATCCTCAGTACATTTTTCCCACTCGATTTCATAACAACGCTCCCTCTAGCGTACGTCGCCGCACTAAATCGAACAATTGCCTTCCACCAATGCCATGCGCCCAATGTAACATCATTCCTATTTTATAACATCTTGCCTATTTCATCATCAACTACAAGCACTGCTGTCTAGTTTATAACATTTTGCATCTTTTCATCGGATGGATGAATGGATTTATTGATAAGGCTGTACCCTTTAGATCGGGCGATGACTAACGCCACCAAGCCATAATACTTAGTGAACCAAGAACTAAATTTTTTTTTCGTTAAATATGTAGGTTGAGGACCTGTACTTTGCTGTGAAGGGTTTAATTTTCCATCGTGTCTTGACTTTAGCTACCAATCAAATAACATCCTTCTAGTTTATTCTACCCGCTTAAAGTCTATGTTGCTCTCCATATTCCTTAAACCCAGTGATTTGAAAAACTCTGTGCCATCATCCTCAACTATAGGGTGAATCCCTTTACAGAACATTATTGAGTGTTCGGCAGTTTCTTCTTCCTCTCCACACGCACTGCATAACCTGCCTACCCCTTCGTATTTGGCCCGATATGCCTTGGTTTGCAATACTCCCGTCCTGGCTTCAAGCACTAGAGAACTACCCCAAGTATTATCATAGATCAATTCCTTGGTGATTTCCTGCTTAAACGTTCGAGAGATCTCTAGAGCGGACTTCTTAATCATGCCGATTTTCCACATATTGGTCTCAGCTTCCTTCACCTTTTTCTTAAACAACATTTCTTCTTGGTTTGGCCCCTGCTGTTTTTTAGGTATTTACCAGTCAACTTTCAGGTTCACTTCCTCTATTTTGTATCGACATTCTTCATGTACTAGTAGCTGAATACCTTCCTAGCTATACGCTCCTCCCCCATTCATCTCAGTCGCTTCTCAAATTTGATCTTGCTGCTAGCTTCTCTGCCCTTAAATGACGTCACTCCCATATCACTTTGTACTTCCTTATTTGGTGTATTGCCATGAGCTCCCAAGGCAAGTCTACCTATTCCACGTTGTAAATTTCTAATCTTGCTTGAACTTCTGATCTCATGCACAAGGCCACATTGCCGAACGTCGGACCAGAAACCATGACCCCTTTTCATATTCCTCTCACAACATCATACCTACTGTAATTCCACAGTGCCCTGTTTTTCGTCACTGCTGCATTCCTGTTACCTGTAGTCGTCACGCATATTTCGTGTTTCTTTCAGTACTCAGTCCCATTGCTTATCCATGCGCCCAAATATTTGTATTTATCTGTTATCTCAAGCGTGAACTCCTGAATTCTAAGCCACCTACCTTCATTATTATTAAAAATTATGACTGCAGATTTTTCCTTACTGAATCTGAAATCTAGCCTTTCTCCCTCATTACCGGAGATGTTCAGCAATATCTGCAAATCTTTCTTGTTGTCGGCCATTACCACTGTAATATCTGCGCACATCAATGCTGGTGGAACGGGGTTTATTGGCACAAGTAGCACTTGAACGGTAGGTCTATTGACGCGGAAAGCGGGCGGCAGCAACGGACTCAGGAATCACAGCAATCGGGCAAACGCTCGCGCTTGGCTCCTCCTGCTAAAGGCGTGACCCACTGCGGCACATATTCTTCTTCCTCTCTACACTGGTAGTGCTTGTTCAATGAGTTTTCCTTGTATGATGAAAGAGAGGTTGAAGCCAAGTCGACTTCCCTCTAATTTGGCCTCTAATTCTTGTAGGTACATCATGAATGACAAGGGTGACAGAGGACACACCCGCATAAGCCCCCGTTTCAACTCTGCGGGCTTGGATACCTGTTTTTCTCACTTTATAACTACCTTGTTACCTTCATAGATATTCTTAAAAGATTAATCACTCCATTTTCCACACCTTGTGTGGCCAGTGTTCCCCACAAGTCCCCTTGAACCACGCTATCGCATGCTCGCTCGATATCCAAAAATGCTAGCCACAGGAGCCTATGTTTCTTTTTTGCTATTTCGATCCACTGCTTCAGTGAGAACAGATTGCCTTCCAACCTCCTGCGTTTCCGAAACACATTCTGTAGTTCCCCTAGTGCCCCCTCATCCTCTTTTCATGCCTGCAGTCTTTCCTTTATAAACTGCATCGCCAGCCTGTAGACCACTGATGTCACTGTTATTGGATGCTAGATGTTTATGTCAGCATTGTCCCCCTTTCCTTTGAAGACCATGCTCGTCCTTCATGGATGGATGAATGGATGGGTAGATTGATACGGCTGTACCCTTTAGATTGGGCGGTGGCTAGCGCCACCAAGCAGTAATACCTAATGAACCAAAAACTATCTTAATTTTTTTCCTTAAAAAGTGAGAATGAGGATTCGTACTTTGCAGTGAAGAGTTTAATTTTCACTCGTGCCTTGACTTTAGCCACCAATCAGATAACCTCCTTCTAGTTAAGTCTACCCGCTTAAAGTTTATTTTGCCCTCCCGGTCCCTAAACCCTAGTGCTTTGAAAAAAGTGCCGCCATATCCACGAAGTGAATGATGATGAGTGGGCGAAGCTCTGGAGGAAAACCTGGTAAACCATGAATCTTCCGTACATTTTGCCTACTTGATTTTATTACACTGCTCCCCCTAGCGTACGTCGCCGCACTAAATTGAACGATTGCCTTCCACCAATGATGACACGTGCCATATGTGACATCATTCCTATTTTATAACATCTCACATCTTTCATCATCAACTAAATGTTGTAGGCCCGTGTACTCAGATTTGGGTGCAGGTTAAAGAACCCCAGGTGGTCGAAATTTCCGGAGCCCTCCACTACGGCGTCTCTGATAATCATCAGTGGTTTTGGGACGTTAAACCCCACATATCAATCAATTTCATCATCAACTACAAGTACCGCCGTCTAGTTTATAAGATCTTGCATCTTTTTATGGATGAATGGATGAATGGATGGATATGGCTGTACCCTTCAGATCGGGCGGTGGCTAGCGCCACCAAGCCGTAATACTTAATGAACCAAAAACTAGATTTATTTCTTTCTTTAAAATGTGAGTTTGAGGATTCGTACTTTGTAGTGAAGCGTTTATTTTCAGCTACAAGTTTAGTCATTAGCTACAAGTCCCGCCATCTAGTGAACACTGCAAGAACTAAACGAGAGGTGGCTACATGCAGAAGACGGTACCGCCATCTAGTGAACACTGCAAGAACTAAACGAGAGGTGGCTACATACAGGGGACGCACAGCCCACGCCTTAAGGAGCTTTGCCCCTAAAACTCTGCGCCCTCATCCTGAACTATAGGGTGAAGCCCTTTACAGAACATTATCAAGTGTTCGGCAGTTTCTTCTTCCTCTTCACACGCACTGCATACTGTGTCTACCCTTTCGTATTTGGCCCGATATGTCTTGGTTCGCAGTACTCCCGTCCTGGCCTCAAACAGTAGAGAACTACCCCGAGTATTATCATAGATCCTTTCCTTGGCAATTTCCTGCATGTTGTAGGCCCGTGTACTCAGATTTGGGTGCACGTTAAAGAACCCCAGGTGGTCAAAATTTCCGGAGCCCTCCACTACGGCGTCTCTCATAATCAAATGGTGGTTTTGGGACGTTAAACCCCACAAATCAATCAATCAATTTCCTGCTTAAAAGTTCGATAGATCTCTAGTGCGGACTTCTTAATCATGCCCATTCTCCACATGTCAGTCTCCGTTTCCTTCACTTTCTTCTTAACCGATAGTTCTTATTGGTTTGGCCACCTGCTGTTTTCTAAGTATTTACCAGTCAACTTCCTGGTTCGCTTCTTCCATTTTGTATCGACATTCTTCATGTACAAGTAGCCGAATACCTTCCTAGCTATACGCTCCTCCCCCATTCATCTCAGTCGCTTCTCCAATTTGATCTTGCTGCTAGCTTCTCTGCCCTCAAATGACGTCACTCCCATATCACTTTGTACTCCCTTATTTGGTGTATTGCCATGAGCTCCTAAAGCAAGCCTACCTATTCCACGTTGCTTAATTTCTAATCTTGCTTGAACTTCTGATCTCATGCACAAGACCGCATTGCCGAACGACAGCCCAGGAATCATGACCCCTTTCCATATTCCTCTCACAACATCATACCTATTGTAATTCCACAGTGCCCTACTTTTCATCACTGCTGCATTCCTATTACCTTTAGGAGTCACGTATATTTCGTGTTCCCGCAGGTACTCGGTCCCATTGCTTACCCATACGCCCAGATATTTGTATTTATCTATCATCTCTAGCGTGACCTCCTGTATTCTTAGCTCACCACCTTCGTTCTCACTGAAAATCATGATTGCTGATTTTTCCTTACTGATTCTAAAATGTAACTTATCTCCCTCATTACCGCAGATGTCCATCAATCTCTTCAAATCTTCCTTGTTGTTGGCTATTAGCACTATATCATGTGCGTACATCAATGCTGGTAGCGCCTGATCAATAAGTTTTCCTTGTTTGACTGAAGAGAGGTTGAAGCCCAGTCAACTTCCCTCTAATTTGGCCTCTAATCCTTGTAGGTACATCATAAATAATAAGGGTGATAGGGGACACCCTTGCCTAAGCCCCCGTTTTACCTCTGCAGGCTTGAATACCTGTTTTTCCCACTTTATAACTATCGTGTTACCTTTATATATCTATAACTACTTTAAAAGATTAGTAACTACACTAATCCAAAGTAATTTTTTACCCTTTAAAAGATTAGTGACTACATGTTCCACGTCTAGTGTGTCCAGTATTCCCCACAATTCCTCTTGAACCACGCTATCGTACGCTCCCTTCATATCCAAAAATGCTAGCCACAGGGACCTGTGTTCCTTTTCTGCTATTTCGATGCATAGCGTCAGTGAGAACAGATTGACTTCCAACCTCCTGTGTTTCCGAAACCCATTCTGCAGTTACCTCAGCACCCCCCTCATCCTCTATCCACGCCTGCAGTCTTTCCTTTATAATCTGCATCGCCAGCCTGTAGACCACTGATGTCACTGTTATAGGACGGTTGTTGTTTATGTCAGCTTTGTCCCCCTTTCCTTTATAGATCATGCTCATCCTGCTAAGTTTCCATCCATCGGGAACTTCACCATCGATTATTATTGTGCTCACTGCCTCTCTCAAAGCCTGCTTAGACTTCGGACCTAATGTCTTTATCAGCCTAATTTGAATGCCATCTGGGCCTGTTGATGTACTACTAGGAACCCTTTTCTCAGCCCTTTCCCACTCTTGTTGTGAAAATGGAGCCATTGCACCACTTGATTCGTCCTTGTCTATTGTGGTGCATAAAGTACTTCTTTGTTGAAATTTTTCTGTCACCCTTGTTCTTATATATTCAATAGCTTCGTCCCCTTCTAGCCTAGCACCTTGGGCTGTAGATATAAAACTCTGCTCTAGGCTCGTCTCATTTCTTAGGGAGTTTAGATGGTTCCAAAATTTCGCAGCTGCCTTTCTATCTTTTTTATGTACTTGATCAGCTACAAGTACCGCCATCTAGTGAACACTGCAAGAACTAAACATGTGGCTACATAGAGGGGATGGTGCCGCCATCTATTGACCACTGCAAGAACTAAAATAGAGGTGGCTAAAAACAGGGGACGCACAGCCTACGCTTTACGGAGCTTCGCCCCTAACACAAACTATTTAGACTGCGCACTATATTGAATGTGAAGCATTCCTTAGCAAAACCATGGAACGTTGATCTATCTATCTATCTATCTATCTATCTATCCAGAGATAGGACGCGTATTCGTAGAGCTATTCAATTCGTACCACAAAGAATAACACGTGATGTTTACCCAGCATGTTTTTAATTGTCGCAACAGCATTGGTGTTGTTTGCAATTAGAACAGCTCTAGCCCATTGATATACACAACATCATTGATTAACGATATTGGCGTAAATCACCTCAACCTTTTGTAATGTGGCTTGAAGCTTAAGTTTTTGGAACAGTTTTTAAGCTTCACCTGGGTGTGCTGGCTCCCAATGTGAAGCTGCCGTTTAATTAGGCGGTTATAACTTTGATTGAAGGCAGGCTGATACACTTGCGTCAATATATTCTTTCTGTTTTCTTTTATTTCTTATATGTTTACTCAACGAAAAATGGTTCCCTAGCAAATATGTGCGGGCAACTAAAAATTACACAACAATAAAGCTTTGGGCATCTTTAGCAGCGCTTGAGCGATGAAATGGCACCATGTGGATTACCTTTTTCGGATAAAAACCGAGTGTGCAATGTAGTTTCACTGAACGCTGAGGACCCTTCATGTGAACCCATGGACTGCGTGAGCTCACGCAGTGTGCTAAGACTTCGTGGCTGACCATGGCGCACCTGACTTACACGCTAAAGGAGTGAGCGCAAGCCACTTCAAGCGCGCGCACCTCTCCAGCTGACATTAAAGTACGATGGCTTTATAGTGACGCCTCTATAGTACGATGGATCTTTACAGCGAGTAACGTCACTCTTTTGCTTACCATAAGCTCATAGGAATGGTACAGTATGGTGATGCAGTTTGCTTCCCATTAAGGTCCTAATGATCTCAACCAGCCAGATCTAATAATCCGTCGTGAAGTGTACAGTTGTACATGCACATGCACCCTGAGTCTGATCTGTCGGCATTCTACAGCCTAATTAGACCCTCAATTCATTTGAATCGAACAGTAAACGAGATGAGTTTACTGCCTTCTAGGCGAACAAGTACTACGTAGGCACGAAATGCCAATATTTAGGTTCGTTCACACTGCACCCAGAGGCACCTTCCTATGCCTCTAGAGCATACGTGTCCCTTTGTCTAGGTTTTAACCATCCACGGGGCTAACTGTACTGTTTCCTCAGTCGACATAATTATAACTATTACGTCTATTTCAAGGTACATTCACTGCAAGCATACCCATTTTCCTATTACTTATTTTTTATTTTTTGACTCATTCTTGACTATCTTTTCAAAACGTTTTTCCAGACAGAGGATTTCGTCCTTTTCGCTATAGACCCTTTTCATAAATACGCCATCTGACGGTGAGCTTTTCGTCAGTTTCGTTTCGCAAAGGAGCGTGGGATAGCTAGCGTCATCATGAGGGCATGGAGAGCAAGCCGTTAAATGCGTAAGTGTTGTGATGTTTGTTTTGGGGGCTAGTTCTCCGTATGATCCGCTGCAATCGCTCCGCCCACTTGCTTGAAGGAGCTCCCAGTACTCTCTGATAAGCTTTTTGAGCTGCTTCCGCTGCACAGTGAGCAATATTTATATCTTTCAAGGGTTTAGATGACCAGTTTGGCTCGACTGCCGCGGCTGCGGGACCGTAACCGCAGGCAACTAGCATGCGCGCCCGGAAGGGGGAAAATGGCTCGGCGAAGCTACAAACTTCTCGCGAAAAGCGATGTCATCTCATCGACTCTACGTGCGAGCTACGAGCAAGAAAAGTAAGTAACTACATTTCGCATCAATGCTCACAGTTCGTTACTGGCGGTGTGTGCGCCGACGCCTGCGTTCGCTCCGTTTACGGATACATTTTTTCCGAGGCAATTTTCATAATTGTACCTCCTACACTGCATATTATGCTAACATGAAGGGTATTGAAAGTGAAATGAAAAGGTGTAAGTTGGAACGCTGCCACTTGGATACCCTAGAACCAAAAGCGAAGGTCGCTGCATGTAGCGCTGCGCGAAACAAACAAATCGTCGTGTGACAACTTTCGTTCGCGATCGAAGCCAATCTATTCCCAAAGTTTCTATTCTTTATCTCCTGCATGTGGCTCTAAAAAGTCATTGCAACCTAGATCATTTTTGTGGACGAGGCAAGGTTGCGATTTAAATGGACCATACGGCAACCGCGGAAGTGAAACGGGGTGGGAGGGGGGGGGGTGAGAGGGAGAAATCGCGTGTGCTTGCCACACATAAGAAGCACCTAGAGATACTGCTGTGAAGACAGGACTAGTTTGGACACTATGGGTACCTTACACAGTAAAAATTTTTACACCCAGAAGGGTGTAAATGAGCTTGTCCCGCGGACGACACCCTAAGGGTGTTAATTCAGCACCTTCCGAAAAGGGTGCTTTTTCATGCACCCTTAGAATAGGGTGTACATGTAAAAAAACTGTAGGGTGTTAAAAAAACATCCCTAAGGAAGGGTGCCTTCGATGTCCATCACTTTTTTAGCACCCTCTGAGGAGGGTGCGAGAAGGGTGCACAAGGGTGTTGAGTGCCCATGGCAGGGGTGCCAGTATTATTTTAGACTGCACTAATAGATATCAGCATGCACTGATTACACACTACTTGAAGAAAGTGGTTCTCATTATCTATGGTGCGCCACCTGTCGAGCTCCATTCATTGCGTCTGGGCAAAAATATAAACGCGTGCCATCGTGTATGAACTTGTGCTGGATCTATATATACTTCACAGTATATGCATAATGCGCGTTACAGAAAATGAAGCCTTGCTGCCCTTGCATATTGCGTTTATTTAATAGGCAAATAAAACAAACTTTTCTTCTGCCACACAACTTTTTCACCAGATATACGTTCACGTATACGTACACTACACATGCAACACCTCAAAAGTTTATTATATTTATTCAGTTTCACTTCATTGACAATTCTTTGCAACATACAATTACACTGGTTTCAGTTTAGTATACTGCTTCAAGTACATAGAGACTACAATTAAAATATACGCTAATATATCCCTATAATTCTTTCAAGTATCTACAATCCCAGTGGTTTCCAGTTTATTACTCCTTCATGTACACAGTCGGTTAATAGGAATGAAATACAGGCATATATATACTTATGATTCTTTCAAATATATACAATCACCATGATTTCACTATATACGCCTTCATGTACACAATCGTTCCCAAGAAGTGATGCACACAAAAATATATATGGATAGTGTTTTCAAATGTATATAATCAAAGTGGATTAAGCTTTGTATTCCTGGATGTATAACAATTGGTTATGAGAAATGATGTACATGCAAACATATACGGGTTTTTGCACATATAACTTTAGCGAATACTTAAGAAACCAATACAATGATCAGAAACACAATAAGCTAAAAACGAACACAAAACTGAGTCAAAACACACAAAAAACTAAAGAGGTAATGCATAATTATGGCTAATGACACAGCTGGGTCACTTTATGCCAAATCCCCGCAGGGGCGCCTGCGCAAGTAGGCGTTTGGTGTGTAGCGACACCACGGACCCGAGCTAACGGGGGAGTTTTGACTCCCTCCCACACCTAGCCGTGCGTGGCTTTGCCGTGTCCGGGGAAAAGGGGATCCTGGGGGTTGAGCTGACGCTGGGTGATTGGACCTTTAAGGCCCCCCGGCAGAGGCAACACACCCCTTTGGCCCCGGCTTCACGTAGACGGCCCCCCTGGGCTGACCCACCCAGGGGAAATCGGCAGTCGCCTATTCCTGTCTCCCTCTCCCTACATCCTCGTCTTTATCTCTTACTATTTATCTGTCCTGTCTTCTACTCTCTTCCGTTTACTTCCAAACTTCCTGGCGGTGAGGGTTAACCCTGTGCAAATAGCCTACCTTGGCCTAGGCGCATTGGGTTATAGTTGCGTTGTACGGCTGGCGTCTGCTGGTTTTAGCATCCACAAACTTGTAGCGTCCCCTCGTTGGGCTCCGTGGTGGGTGGCCGCCAACGCTTCTGAAGAAAATTAAACTGGCATGCATAGAGCATTTCCCCTATTAAGTGATCGTACCGCCTTAAAACGTGTACGCACCGAAGACTTGGGCTTTTTCAAACGATCAAGTGAAAACTTCCCCCATTTTTATGTTATACATAGTGAGATAAGCAGCAAGCAAGCCAGAACCGTATCACCCTTTGTAGTAGCCAGATGTCTCACAGAAACTCTTGGAGCCGGGTACAAAGTTACCAAAATGGCCATCAGAGACCTCCTCCTTGAAGTTCGAGAAAAAGAACAGTTTGAAAAGCTACAGAATATATCAACTTTTGGTGACACTCCCATCACAGTAACGCCACACAGATCGATGAACACAACCCGTGGAGTAGTATCTGATGCTGATTTGCTCGGCTTGACTGAAGAGGATCTTCTGGAGGGGTGGAAGAGTCAGAATGTGACCAATGTACAAAGAATCACCATTAGAAGAGACAACAAGGTAACACCAACGAAACACCTGATACTCACGTTCGCTTCCAGTAATCTGCCGGAAAGTATTCAAACAGGGTACACAAAGACGTCGATCAGACCATACATACCTAACCCGCGTCGTTGTTTTAAATGCCAAAAGTATGGCCACGGCTCACAAAGCTGTCGTGGTCACCAAACTTGTGCACAATGCGGAGTGCCAGGCCACAATTCTGACAATTGCGAAGAACCATCACACTGTGTGAACTGTGGCGGAAATCATGCCGCGTACTCACGTTCATGTTCTTACTGAAAAAAAGAAAAAGAGATCATCACTTTAAAGATAAAAGAAAACATTACATTTAAAGAAGCAAGAAAAAGAGTCTCGCCATTTTATGGCCCCACATATGCTGATGCGGCGCGCCAGGGGGCAGTGTCGCACCAGCCCTCGCCGATCCTTCGGCCTGCGCAGAGCGAGCCATTGGCTGTGGCGCCTGCCCCCAAGGCGGCAGTAGTTGAATCTACTCCGCCTACTATTGAACAGAGACCAGAGACTCCAGGGTCCTCGGGTCTCAAGGCCTCACCTCGCCAGGCGAGGCCCAAGCTTCGAAAAACCAGCTCGCATGAGCGGGCATCCAGTGCCTCCGAGGAGGCAATGGATACGGCGGCACCCCTGGTGCCAAAAGAACGGCGCGGCTCTCTGGAGCGCGCCAAGAAAACTAAAAAGCTCATAACAGGGCCTGACAATGGCCCTGGTACTTGAGCTCGACCTTCCAGCTTAAACAACTCACTCGCTTAACGTACACACAGCGCTACTTTACTTTCAATATGGACACACAAATCATACATTGGAACGTAAGAGGACTGCTTAAGAACCTCGACGACGTACAAGAGCTTTTATACAAATATTCACCTCAAGTGCTGTGTGTACAGGAAACAAACCTAAAATCCTCCAATACAAATTTTTTACGTGCTTACGTCATATACCGAAAGGACCGAGATGATGCTTTGGCATCATCCGGTGGCGTAGCCATTATGAATAACCAAGGAGTAGCGTGTACACATTTACCACTCCAGACATCTCTTGAGGCGGTGGCTGTTCGAGCGGTACTGTTAAACAAACTCGTCACCATCTGCTCTTTGTATGTACCTCCCCACCACCGTCTTGAAAGACGTGAATTTCAGTCTTTATTAGACGAACTGCCAGAACCTTATTTGCTTCTTGGGGACCTAAATGCACATAGTGGACTGTGGGGCGATTCTCGCTGTGATGCACGAGGTCGTCTCATTGAACAATTTCTCTTCTCTTCCGGTGCCTGTTTGTTGAATAGGAAAGAGCCAACATACTATAATGTTGCCAACAAAACTTACTCGTCTATCGACCTCAGCATCGTATCACCTTCACTCCTACCCCTACTCAAATGGAAAACCATGAATAATCTATATGGTAGTGACCATTTTCCTGTAGCGTTGAGTTCACAAACAACATATGAAAGTCCTCTACACGTTCCCAAATGGCTGATAAACAAAGCAGACTGGGAACAGTTCCATAACACTACACGTTTGAGCTGGACAGACATATGTAGGTTAAACATAGATGAAGCTGTGCAGTATTTCACAGCTTTTCTAACTGACGCAGCAGCCAAGTGCATACCGCAAACATCTGGAATGCCCGGCAAACGACACGTCCCATGGTGGAACACAGACTGTCGTAATGCGCGAAAGGAACAGAACAGGGCATGGAGGTTGCTGCGGAACTCGCCGACAGCGGAAAACCTTGAGAGCTTTAAGAAAATAAAATCTCTAGGCAGGAGAACGCGTCGGCAGGCCAGAAGAGAAAGTTGGCACAAGTTTTTATCAGGGATAAATTCGTATACACAAGAGGCCAAAGTCTGGAACATGGTTCGTAGTGTAGCAGGAAGAAAAGTACATTCACTCCCACTCGTAAACACTCAGGGTGAAACCTTGGAAGATCAGGCAAACTTCCTCGGTGCACACTTTGAAAGGATATCCAGCTCGTCCCACTATACCGACACTTTCCAAAAATACAGAACAAGAATAGAAAAGCAGAAACTCGAACACAAATCCACTAGATACGAGGCGTATAACCAAGCTTTCAGTCTAGCTAAGCTCCGAACATCTCTAAACTCCTGCAGTACTTCCGCCCCAGGTTCTGACCGTGTGATGTATGAAATGTTAAAAAACCTACCAGCCGAAACACGAAAAACCTTACTTAGTTTATACAATGCTATCTGGTTTTCTGGCACTATCCCTACCTCTTGGAAAGAGGCTATTATTATTCCCATTTTGAAAGAGGGCAAGGACCCTTCTTTAGCTTCAAGCTATAGACCTATTGCACCTACAAGCTGCTT
Source organism: Rhipicephalus annulatus (assembly GCA_013436015.1). Taxonomy (NCBI): domain Eukaryota; kingdom Metazoa; phylum Arthropoda; class Arachnida; order Ixodida; family Ixodidae; genus Rhipicephalus; species Rhipicephalus annulatus. Next base: position 103,099 of record WOVY01002252.1, on the reverse strand, counting down.
GTGCAAAGTCTTCGAAAAAATGATAAACTGCCGACTCGTACATATCCTTGAAACAAACAATTTGCTCGACCCATTTCAGTGCGGGTTTCGAGAAAGTAGATCCACCACAGACCACCTTGTTCGTATCGAGGCACAGATCAGAGACGCCTTCGTCCATAAACAATATTTTCTCTCTGTGTTCCTCGATATCGAAAAAGCTTATGATACAACATGGCGTTTCGGAATTCTAAAAGACCTGTCCCACCTTGGTGTGCGCGGAAGAATCTTTCATATAATCGAAAGTTACCTGTCAAACCGGACATTCCGTGTTCGTCTGGGCAGTGTGCTCTCCCAAACATTTGTCCAGGAAACAGGCGTGCCACAAGGTGGTGTGCTTAGTTGCACACTTTTTATTATTAAAATAAATTCTTTGCACTTGTCCATTCCCCACAATATGTTCTATTGTACATATGTCGACGACGTTCAGCTTGGCTTCAAGTCATGCAACTTGGCCATGTGTGAGCGGCAGGTACAGCTGGGTTTAAATAAGGCCTCCAAATGGGCAGATGAAAACGGATTTCGACTTAACCCACAAAAAAGCACGTGTGTCTTGTTCTCTCGAAAGAGAGGCATGCACTCGGAACCTGACATTTGACTGAACGGGCAACGTCTGTCCGTCAAAGCCGAGCATAAATTCTTAGGCTTAATCTTTGACAACAAGTTGACCTTCGTACCCCACATAAAGTATTTAAAAACAAAATGTTTAAAAGCCTTAAATGTTATAAAAGTGTTGTCACGTACTACGTGGGGTGGTGACAGGAAATGCCTTATGAACCTGTATAGAAGCCTTATTCGCACCCGCTTAGATTATGGGGCCATTGTTTATCAGTCAGCGACTCAAAGTGCTTTGAAGATGTTGAATCCCGTGCACCATTCGGGCATCCGCCTTTCTACGGGTGCTTTTCGCACCAGCCCCGTAGAAAGCCTTTACGTAGAGTCAAATGAGTGGTCGCTTCATCTTCAAAGAACCTACATGTCCTTTGTATATTTCCTTAAGGTGAAAGCAGACAAGAGGCACCCCTCATACTCTACTATTAATGACTTGTCGAGCTCCATTCTTTTTCAAAACAGGCCTTCAATGAGGCCGCCCTTCTCAGTTCGCCTGAAGGGTCTAGCTGAGGACGCTGGAGTGTCACTCGAACACAGTTTAATGGCTCCTGTAGCATACCCGCCACCATGGCAGTGGCAGACTATAGATTGTGATGTGTCTTTCCTAGAAGTTACTAAACATGCGCCTATTGCCCATATTCGAACATACTTCTTGGAACTTCAACACAAATACACACGTCCTGAGTTTTTTACAGATGCCTCTAAGTCTAACTCCTCTGTGTCTTACGCTGCTGTTGGCCCTTCCTTTTCGGATGCTGGCCCTCTACATCCAGGCACAAGTATCTTCACAGCGGAAGCTTACGCGATACTTGTGGCAGCGAAACACATCAAACAATCACAAATACAAAAAGCAGTAATTTATACAGACTCCCTCAGTGTGGTAACGGCTCTGCACAGTCTTAAAAAACAAAAAACCCTGTCCTCGTTTCACTTTACTCCATTTTATGCACACTCTACACACTCAACCAACATGTTGTAGTGTGCTGGGTGCCAGGGCACCGTGAGATTCAAGGCAATGTGAGGGCGGATCAGCTCGCTGCATCCGTCCACAAAAGCACTGCCCCTACACCCATATCAATCCCGGCCTTGATCTTAAGCCGTCCCTCAAACGAAACCTCAGGGTATACTGGCAGAGCAAGTGGGATACACTCACACAAAACAAACTACACGTTATTAAGCCACACCTTGGTCATTGGCTGCCCGTATCGAAATCGCGTCATACAGAGGTTATACTAACAAGACTCAGGATAGGACACATATACACGACACACACATATCTTTTGTCTGGTGGCGATCCACCATTGTGTAACAGATGTGGTGAACCATTAACCGTCCTTCACGTGTTAATCCAGTGCAAACACTTAGAAACTCTAAAAAAACGACATTTTCCATTACCCTACCGACAACATATACCTTTACACCCTGCAATGTTCGTTGGTAGGGAACCGCTTTTTAGTCATAAATCGTTGTTAGCGTTTTTAAAAGAAATTCGTAATTTTCATATCATATATCCGGGCATCCCGTACCACGACCTCTCCAGAGAGGTCTTTGCTGCGGTGGCTACACAGGAAAGCACTTGCCTCACGGCCCTTGCACGCAAGGGTATGAATGAGTGAGGTACTTGTGCCAATGCCACACATGTCCGCCATCGTTTTTCATTATCACCAACTTTTGTCACCTATTCACACCACACACACATTTCACGGCATGGTCATGATTTTATTACTTGTATGTTTTTACCCGCCGTACCGCGAGGAATTTCATGGCCCTTATACAGCCGCTAATCACAATCATTGTCCACATTGCTTATCCCATGAACTGGCGCTCTTTGGCCATCAAATGGCCCTTGCGCCAAAAAACACCATATATAATCATCACTTTATGCCAAATGTCCCAGCCATTTTGGCAACCATCTCAAATGTATTCGAAAAACTCGTGCTGCATTGAAAATAGTGAACTTCTGGAATATTTAGGAGAGGAAAAATATTTGGTCACGTGGCTGCCTTCTGAACTTCCTGGAATGCCGTCTAGGTGTTGTATGTGAAAAATTTTATTTTAAAAGCACCGCTCCTTCTTTTCATACGAAACTCGGTCTACGTGTTACGTAACAAGAGCTTAATTTGGGAGAGTTGGTTCATCGTGGTTGTGTGCTAGTCACAGCGCGACAACTTTCGGAATAGACAGAAAGGACAGGAAAGAGCACCGACTGTCAACTGAATTTAATGAATGTGCTACGAGCGCTTTTATACGGAGTACAAGAACCGTGTTCATGCGCGACGACACGTGTGAGCACTACAAAATAATCTTTAACTGTGAAAAGAATACTCCCTCTCGAAAAGGATAAGTGAACGTGTAGTGATGCACTGATCATTGGTTTACCTGATAAAAAATACTTCTATAAACATTAAATTGGCAATAAGTAAACCTATTCTCGTGACGAATGGGGCAAGATTGACTATTCCTGTTGCTGTTTAGTACACACACTTTTGAAAGCTTGCAAGGGGTGGAAAACAACATGCTAATATCATATCTGCTGGCTATTTTTTTAATTGTGAGACACATGATGTGGTAAAACATGCAAAGGTTTTGGTCATTGTTTTTTGTTGGTCCTGTCTAACTTCACTTTCTGCAGGAGGGTTTTTCAAACGGGTGTGATGATTCTGTTGGGATACCCAGCATCTTTTAGTCTTTCAATCTGGTTTTTAAACCTGACCTCAGCCTTGTGCTAACATGACTTCTGAAGGGTGGCCGGAGTACATGTGGTATCAATTCCTTTTTCTACTCATTTTGAATGCCCACTATCAAAAGGCAGAACATTCTTAGCACTCCTGGGCTGATAGCACCAGCCGATACTCCAACAGCATCATCACACTTGTTTGTGAAACCCTCCTGCAGAAAGTAAAGTTAAAGGAAGCAGGACCAAAAGAAAAGAGAATGACCAATCACCTTTGCATGTCACACGGTACTACGTACATAAGGTGTCTCACAATTTTAGGAAAAGAGCCAGCAGATATGACATTGTTGTTTTCCACCCCTTGCAAGCTTCAAAAGTGCATGTACTTACAGCAACAGGAATAGTCAATCTTGCACCATTCGTAACTAGAATAGGTTTACTGAATGCCAATTTAATGTGTATAAGATACCGCTAACATGTGGAAAAGTAAACATAGGACAAACTGGGCAATGCTTCAATGATCAAGCAAGACATCATGCTTTGAATGTTAAGAAGAGCTATAGTAGTCTCATGGCCGGACACCGTGAAGAATGTAAGTGTTGTCCTAGGTTTCATAAAACACGGTTTTTGAAAAAAAAGCAAGCAGAAAAATGAGAGATTTTAGAACTTTTTATCAGGAAGGCCAAGGATCAATGCATCAGTACACCTTCACTTATCTTTTCCGAAAAAGAGTATTCTTTTCTCGGTTAAAATTATTTTGTCATGGTCACACATGTGTTGTTGCAGATGAGCCCTGGTCTTGTGCTCAGTATAAAAACGCTCGTAGCACCTTCAATAAAATTCAGTTGACAGCGCTCTTTCCTGTCCTTTTTGCGATAAGATTTTTATTACAGAAAGAATTTCATTTTCTTACAATTTAGGTATAATGATGAGTTTTTATTGTATCACAACATGGAGCAAATTGCATCTGAATACGGACAAAAATCACAATTTTGTGAAATTCGTGATATTTTCTAGTATATTTCAGCAGCTTGAGAGGTCTAAAGATATTTTTCCTGAAAATATACCTTCTGTGGAGTAAGTATTCACTGCTCAGATATTCATACAAAGTGCAATATTGCAATAAAAAATGCAAACATAACACATTTTGGCTTTATTCTTGGAAGCGAATGTGGCTAAAAAATTGCACTATTACTATTGAGCTTCAAATACTTTACAGAAGCACATTTACTTAACAGGTAGACCGAATTTGCTTTAGAAAAAATAAGCGGTAGTTTTAAAACGAAATTTTCCACAAACAGCACACAGACGGCATTATGCCAGGAAGTTATAAGCCAGCCACATTAACAAAACTTTTTTTCTCGCTGAAATATTCTAGCAGTTCACTGTTTTCAACGCAGTAAGTCAGCACTTTTTTTTCAAATACAATTCAGATGGTCGCCAAAGTGGCTGGGACGTTTGGCATGGAATGTTCCAGCTATATTTAAGCAAAATAACTTACACAAATAACAATGTTTGTTCATCTACCATGACCACACTAGAAAAAGTTGTTCAGGCATTGTGACACTAAAACTTTCAGCGTCGTACTGCCTGAACAACTTCTTTGATAAACTGCAAACTCACGCCGAGAAAAATCCGCTCAATCACGGTGGTTGTTAAAGGCCTTGCGGCCGTAGATAATGTTGAAAATAAAAAAACAATCAACTCATCAGTGCTGTCACTCCTTCTTCGTCATTACTGACACGGAAGATTTTTCGGTTATCTATGTGGAGGTTCAGGAAGTAGGCTTGCTCTAGACTGGGGCCGGGCGCTGTATGACTGGGGCCGGGCGCTGTATGATTACTACCTACGAAAACAGTACACTCACCGTTAACAGGCCCACGTTGTCCGTGTCCACCGCTCCATGAATATTCCTTAATCCGAGCGTCACTTCGAACACGGTGTCATGCGTGACCACCATTGAATATGCGCCTGTTCGCTAGAACACACACAGCGACCAAGACCCCTGACCAACGCAACGCATTTGAAAGACGATAAGACAGAGGGAGCAACGTTGAGAGAGAGAAGGAGGAGGCACTGGCGTCGGCGTGGCGGCGCCGCAGCTGTCCACGCAGGTGTTCGGTGACGCAACTCTTCGCTTATCTACGGCGTTGACCACCGCCATTTCTTAAGCCACCTCCCATATAGACTCCCAGTGTGAACAGGTGTGGGACCATAAACACTAAGAAGCAGTCCCCCCCCCGCACACACACACGAAATTTGAGGGCGCACGGGCTGATACACACGCATACTTATTCACAGGCGCACACACATACACGTATACACACATACGGCAACACACACACGCGACCATAAACGCACGCATGCATGGGCGTACACATGTGCACAGGCACGCTAACATAAGCACGGACTCCCACATACACGCGCACGCACACATGCACGGGTGTACACACAATCGCGCTTACACGCGAACACATGCGCAGGCTCACGCACACACACCCATACTCGGGCGAACATTATGTTCTTGTATATAATCCACAGCAAACATGTAGCTTATAACCAACGCTAAGGAAAGCTTTCGTAACATGGATTGCAGTTAATTGCCATTATAGATGAAACGCGATTTGCTTCTGCTGACATTCTGCTGTATTCGGAGAGCACCTTCACACATTCTAAGTCAATTAGGCCGTCATTTAACGCAAGGTCCACATATTTGTGCAGTAGCTGCGCTGCTCAGCCGCCAATCCGAAGGTCGCGGGTTCGATGCCGGCCGTGGCAGTCGAAATAAGGCGGAGGCGAAAATGTGGAAGCCTTTGCACTGTGCGATATGAGCGCTCAATAAAGAACACCAAATGGTGAAAATCTGCAGCTTCGCACTACGACGACCCTCATAATCATATCGAGGTTTTTGAGACGTAAAATCCCAAATATTATAATTATGTGTTCTTCTTATGCTGCATATTCCGTCCGATGAATCGGCACCTACACCCTTCTCAGGCACAAAAGCACCCTTAGAGCCTATTTTATGGTGCTATCGAGGCAAGCACCCAAACAAAAGGGTGCTTTTTTTCAATCGACCATTCAAGGGTGTTAAAGGGTGTTGCAAAGGGTGCTTTCTCGTAAAAGCACCCTTTTTACACCCTTTTGGGTGCAAAAATTTTTACTGTGTACATCGGCGAATGGCTATGGTGCCTTAACCTGAATCTGTGCGCTCAAGTGAAATGTTCTTGCCTCTGTAGATGTTTCTGTTCGATTACGCTGCTGTCCAGCCATCACAAGAATTTTTTTATCCAGTGATTTTGGCTGCCTAAACATGCATGCCTGCGTTAAGGGGTGCCCTGCATTACGTTTTAAGGATTTTATGCTTGATTCTGTTTTCTTTTTTCTATGCACGATTGACAGCGACTTGATACAAACACGCTGCTACCGCAGCTAAAGAAAACACAGCCCCCCTATCTTGTTTGTGCCACCATCAGTGGCGATGGTAGTGTGCTCGATGGAAAATTCGAGTGCCCTGCTGGGAAGTATTTTTGCAGCCATGTTGCGGCAGTGCTTGATGTACTTCGACAGAGAAAAGATTTCGTGAGGTTTCGGCTCACTTGTCGTCCACTGATCTATCACAGTACTGGAGACGGCCACGGGGTGACACCGTAAAAGGAAGCAGCCTTTAGAATGTGGACTGGCGAAGAGTGTGTTAGGGTGGCCGTGATTTGCCATTGCTGAGCCGCCTTGATATCAGCGCAGTTAAGGAGAGGAACGTAGAAGACTGGAGGAAGGATCTCGCCTAGTTTGACCGAGCCCGTTCAGACGCAAACGCAGATAGTGCTCTTGTAACCGTACTAGCTGCAGCAGATTGTGCTCCAGTGTGCGGCTCCAGATGTGGCACCGTATTTTGTGGCTCGCCACTAGCTTACCAGCATCAACTCGTGCCTCATGGCTTCAATGTCCTGCTCTGCAGCTATTTGGGGGAGAAGGTCAACAAGCATGACAAGAGCTCTACACCGTGCCTGCCAGAACTCGTGGAGCCATTCACTGGAAGCAGCCAGTGGTCCATACCAGGTGGCATCAGTGGTGGTGAAAGACACATCTTGGAGGTATGTCGCCACTTTTAACTGTGCAGCAGCACAAAAAACTTCAGATGCTACCAGAGTGTTTGTAGGCTCTCTTATTATATTTTTTAGTATTCTGTCTATCTTGGTGCACACTTTATTCCCTTGGTAGGTTTGCAAGGCACCCACAGCACCTCTTTTCTATAGCACAAAAGGGAGCTTACCGGTCAAAGTGGGTAATCAGAGAATGATAACGCCAAAACACTGCGAAACATGTATTGTGAAAGTTTTCCAATCTGCAGCAACTGAGAAGTCTGGCGTATACACTCGAAACATGCTGTAAACAAAGAAGATAAGAGTCACTCATGCACGGCGGTCTGCCGCTGTATGTGCGCTACAGCTTAACATGTTCCACTAATTACCATTGAAGCAGGAAAAAGATGCTTGAGTCTGTCACTTAATCACATGTTTTGGCAAGATGTCTGTACGCATAATAGCATAACATATATGAAATAAAAAAGGTGAATTGACAGCCTTCAAGTGTTTCTAAATTTATATGAACGGGAATGGCTGTGTGGACCAGGTGGGTGAAAACATAGGGAATTGTGTGTGATGAGGTGAGAATGTTGTCTAATAAGCGTGAAGCTTAGGCGTAAGAAAGCAGTGTAAGGGTCTGTGTTGTTGAGTGGAAGTGGAATAAGTAGCATAAAAAGATTCGCTAGCATAATTTCGCTGCCTGCTGTTTGTTGTGCTCCCTTAAAAGCAATTTACTTTCTCTGTGACAGCCTCGAGTCTTTTCATGAGTGCCTCACATGATGTCTGATTTTGTGATTGAGAATGCCCTTTGAGTGGCCTTATTCTTTAAGAAATTTGTGAATGTATTGTTTCAGAAAATTGTTTTCAGTCCTCTGCAAGCACAGTGTCTAGAGAAGCACTCCCAGCAGCAGCGAGCCAGTCAAACTTGGTGTCAAGAGTGAAAATATCGGCTGACATCCTCAAACTTTCGCACTGTGCTTATGCGCAGTCATTGGAGCAATAAAGGGATCGGCCACCTGACGTCAACGAAAGACCTATCCAGGGTACCTGCTGTCTGGTAAGTCATTCTTTCATAATAAGATGCTTGCAATGGCTGATCAGTTGTGAATCACAATAGCGCTAGAAGATTAGCTGAAGAAAATAGTCAAGGGACTTGCTCATTGAACATTTTCAAGCATGTGTGCTCCTGCGCAAGTGATCCACCGTATTCAGTTCCCGTGCACTTCTTTTTGTTGAGTGATTAAGAGTACCCGAGAAGCTCATATATACGGTAGACCGGTCACCCCCGGAAAACGAGAAATACTTTCTTTAACTGTGAAGCTTTCAGAACCTTTTTCATATATGTGCTTCGCTCTAATCGGTAAATTTTTTTCATCTCAATATGCAATGGTAATAAAATAAGTAAGTGTACTATAGTTTTAAAATGAAGCATCTTTTTTTCCTTAAGCGACCCAAGGGTGAAACCAGTTAGCTGCTTTATTTTGAGAGACGTTACTGGCAAAGCCAGTTATGAAACTAGTGAATACCCTGCAAATTGTGGTGTGTCTGTTTGAAAACAGCAAATCCCACATCCAGGCCACAGCGGCAGAATTTTTTATAGTGTTAAGAATGATTGAAGTCAGTGTGCTCAGGTTTAGGGGCAAACTAAGGAAAACCCAGGTGAAAGAAACTTTCGGAGTTCTCCACTATGGTGTATGTCGTAATCAGGTCATCGTTTTGGGACATTGAACCCAAAAAATTGTTATTGTGTTATAAAAACGGTAATGTAGAATGATCAAATTTGAGTGCGCCCTAATGCAAGCGTAGGGAAAACTAAGCAAATGCAGTACAATGCACATTTGTTCTAGAGAGAGTGCCAATATAAGCGTGATTCAAACGCTTGGCAATTTCTTCCAACACAATGTTTGTTCTGTACCATGCTTTGCGTCCTCATGAAGCCGTCGTTTGTGCTATAGCACTTTGATCATTTGTATCTGTCTAGCCGCCTACATCTGAGCACTCTCGTGGAAGTGTGTGTAACATGTATGAACAGAAATTTAACATAAAGGGACATGAGTATATGATCCATATGATTAACAGGTTACGACATAAAGTGTGGTGCTTGTCACGTACATCATACCCTTTCTCTCGGAAAACACAGCCCCCCTAACTTCTTTGCAATGAATGTGTTGTGACGAGTTTACCATAGCTCATGAAATTGTGGGTATGTGTCACATGTGATTCAGTGTATATGGATACAGGAATAGTGAGAATCGACATCGTCAATCTAAACGATATACTTGCATAGTTCAACCCTAGTCAGAAAATCAGGTGCGAGCAACAGTGGCGTCGGGAGTGATCAAAAAATGTTTATGGAGTTGGGGAACAGAAATTAAAGTTGAGCCAGAGTCACAACTAGCCATCTTACATGGCAGTCAAGCATACTGTCAGAAATAGACCCTATGCTGGCATATTGTTTAGGCAGTATAATTACAGCATTATAATAAGTAGTGCCTTGTTTTTATTCGTGTATGAATGGGCGAACTGTGGTTATCGAGACTGATTTGAATCGCTTCTAAAGTACTTAGTTCTATTGTATAGCCGTGTTATGAATATGCTACAGTGTTACTCTCATAGTGTTCTCAGCAGTACGATTTCGATAGTAAATTGCACGTAAGCATAAGTAGAGAACTTAGAACTAACTTTTAGCACTTTTCTATGCACGAAATTTCTTAGAAAGTGTGATTGTAATACAAATTACTGTGTATAGCTCCCTGAACTATGCAATGCGCTCATTACATATACTGTCACGTATTATGATGACCGTTATGTCAGCAAAAAGTGTTCGTGCTTGTGTGCACTTGGATGTTAAACCGTGCACAGTTACCTTACAGAATTACTAGAAAATGTCAGTTAGTCTTTATTCGATTATTAAGCTGCATCATTTAGGACACGTGCTCTTCAGTAACCTTGAATAATGCAATACGTCTATGAATGTACTAATATTATTTTTTCTCTAAACTATGCTGCTTGTTCTTTTTGTCTTCAAAATCCAGGTATGGCATCGCCAACGAGACAAGAGCTCTCCAGCGTTACCAGGACATTCTCAGGCACACAGGACGGGACGTGGAGCTTCAAAGCGTAGGGCTGTTTGTCGACCCAGAACAGCCATGGCTTGGGGCTTCTCCAGATGCCATTGTGTATGATCCTGTGGAAGACCCGCCGTGAGGTTGTGTTGAAGTGAAGTGTCCTTATAGCTTGAAAGATTAAGACCAAGGGGAGCTTCTTACATGTCGAGACATTTGTGCCATTTGACAGCTTGAACCACCCCGCACTGAAGCAAACGCACCCCATCTGGCCCCAGTGATGGGCCAGATGGCCATCACTAAACTACAGTTGACAGACTTTGTTATGGACGGTGAAAACTACATTTGTGTGCAAAGGGTACGGTTTGACGAGAAAGTTTGGCATGAAATGAAAGCCAAGCTGGATAGTTTTTATTTTGATACACTTTTGCCATAATTTGTGAAAAATGTGGGTGTGAGCTATTGTATTGCAGCATGTTTTTTTGAAACCCCCTGATAGCAATTTTTGTTATAGTTTTTCTGTAATTAGTAGCGTTGAGTCTGATGATGTGGACATTAAGTTATATATACCTTAACATATTGCTAATTAGAGCTGGTGTTCGTAATTGTGACCAATTTAGCGTCGTTTTGTAACACCCACATAAATCTTTAAAAAACTAGTACCCTGCAGCAGAGAAGGACCTAAAAGCACGTGCGTTTAAGCTTTCGTGACGTTTAGAGTACAGCTTTCACATTGGGGCCATCTGCGCAGTATAGAACGAAATGTGTGTGGTTCAGTAGGAGATAACGCTGTTTCATAAAAAAAATCCAGGCGTAAGCAGCTACAGCCCCCTAGAGAGCAGCCCGGCAATAGTGGGAGAAGGGTGAAAAAAATAACCCTAGGTAGTTGGTAGTCATGGTATTGTGAGCATATATCTTCTGCGAGGTCTACAACACTTTTTTCTTGCGCAATGTCCCAAGGGGCTTCTAACAAAGTCCAACTAGTGGTGATGTCGCGAGTTGCATAAAACTGAGGTGAGCAGTCACGCTTATACCCGTGTCACACGGCATGTGTAAAGTCATTCGCAGTGGATGACATTCATAAGGAATGTTGTTGCGAACTTGCCTTCCGGATCAACACAGCCATGTAAAACGACGTTCACAATATGTGAACGTTTATCGGCTGGCGGCTGTGATACCAAAAAGTTGGCGCATTTATTTGCATGCCATTGTCCGGCTGGTTCAAAATTTACTGCGAAGTGATAAAACAGCACCAGCAGAAATATATATTCTCGTACATATCCCAAGCAAGACTAGCTTAAAGCCGCTTACAACTTGCACTCGGCAATAATTGGAACCCTGACAGCATTCATGAATTTGTAATTGCGATGAATGATGATCAGTGCAAACGAACGTTCGTTGCTCTCGAACAGCTGCGAATGAAGCACCAGAACTTATTGAAGCGCCTCAAGCTTGCCATTGAGAAAACATCACCGGCGACGAGGGATTCGGATCTGCACATACACTCCAATTCGTTTGCGTTAGGCTTTGACTTAGTCGCCGATTAACAGAGAACTGTGCTGCTTTTCAAGAAAAAATAATTGGTTCGGAAACACTCCTTCTAAGCTGGTGTCCCACACTTGCGTGTGTATTCTGCTACTAGAGAGTCTAACGCTGCACCAAAGCAACAGCGAGCGTTATTAAATACGGCCAGCAAGAGGTGCCATAGCGTCAAATCGGAGTCTGGAAAAGAGAATATAGCTGCACAAATTGCTTTCCCTCTTGCATTTTACGTTAAAAAGTTACCAAAAAGTTCACAACCTTTCATAAACACAAAAATATTGCCATTGCCTGTCAATATTATCACTCACATGTGCTTTAGGGTGTCAATTTTATAATCTCTTGTAAAGCGCCCGTTAACCAGATACACATGTCGAGCTTCCATGAGTTCGCTGAACACATTCAACGGGCGTATGTAATGAGGTGTAAATGTCACTCATTGTGCTTGTGTGGCAGCCACAAATGACATGAACACCTAATGCCAGTCGCAGCGAACGATGTTACAGGTGCCTTGTGAGAGGGCATTAGATTGAAACAAAATTTTCAAAAATCACCGTATCTCCACGAAGTCAGTCAAGACGAGTAGGTGAAGCTCTGGGTATTATACGGTTGAGTACCCGTACGTTACCCAAACGTTGTCTCACACTACTGAGTGACAGAGTCGACAAGCTAGGTCTTGAGGTCCATAAATGCCTACACTTAAGTCACCGACTAGTATGAAGGGTTTCTGTTTTTAGGTGTTTTATATTGTTTTGTTGCAATTTTCATTGATTTTTGTGTGTGTTAGTCCTTTTTTGTTATATGCTTTGATTGATCATTGCCTAAATGTCTTTACGGTGTAAATTTTTAAGTCTTTATCAAGTATTAATATTGTTAACCTTTTGTTCTGTCATTTATTTTGATTCATGGATGCTTAAATGTCAGTGTTCTTGCAGCGTAGTGGACTTTTGTTATGAAAGTTACGGTGGTAATATAGACGGTGCGTGCCTTGCATGGGCTTCGCCATGAGCACGGGCAACGCACAAGGGCAAGTCTCGACCCTAAGTTGCTTCGCCCATAACATTAGGGCAATGTTTGGCACTGATAATTGATCACAAGTGCACATGTATACCCAACAATGCAACAACACAATCATCTCGAGGTTTCGATAATAGTGCCAGGAGAGCTTTCAAAGTGTTTTGCTTCATAATGAGATGAGGCCAATGATACAGAATAAAGAATTCAGCACTTAGGTTGATAACTCCTCAATAAAGATGTTTACACAACTCACCTAACTGGTTTATTTATACTCTCTTAGTATTGTAGTCTGCAGGTTGCTCAGCAGAGCACACAGCACCCAGATTTGATTTGCAAGTGGGCCAAGAGAGAGGGGACTAACCCGGTCGAAAATGTGAAATGTTTTAATCCTTTGTACTCTTCGCTCTATATGAATGCGCAGGGACGCAAAGTCGGCAGTTTCTTCCACTTCTGCTACACTAAATTGCTCCTTGGTCAGAAAGGGTGGTAAATTGAGCCCAACACCAATGCTGTCTAAAGAGTCCTTAATCTTCAAGCCTATGTCTGCCATGATTGTGTCCCCTTGGTCAAAAGCTTGGTTTAAGAGGTCACTTCTGATTACGATCTCCCTGTTCAAAATACAGCCCGTAAATAGTTCCGACACAAAGCTAATGAGCCGATTTGGTTGAATTCCAATGAGTCCTTTGAACGTGTTTGCAGATTTGTAGTTAGAATATGTTTCAGATTGAATAAAAAGGCAACTTGATGCTTCACATCACACTTCTGTGGCATCAATGATGACACGTGTGGCAGGACATTTCTGCCTAAAGGCTTCAGACATTGTTGAGTCCACAATATCCCGTGTGGACCACCATGGCCTATCTGTCAGTGCCTCGTAGAGCTTCTGCACCCTTAAAGAAAATATCCTTCATACCGTACTAGGAGAGATATCAAAATTGTGCGACAAATGCAAGGGGAAAAATCCAACTCGCAGCTAGATGAGTGTCATGAACCTGTGATCTTCTTGGGAAAGCTTGCAGTGACGGCCCCTTGTTTCCTCTTCACACGAACTTGCATCTTTGCTTCTTGAATTCACTACGTTTACTAACGCTTTGGAGTTGCCGTAGTTTGGCAGTCCGGTATAGAATTGGATGCAGCTGTCATCGTTCTGGAATTTCTCAATGCCGAAAATCCACCTTGCTTCGTTTGCTTTTGAGAGCTTGCTTGATAACTCTTGGACTTCTTTATCATGATCCTTAATTTGTTCTTCGCACATCCGTGTTTTAGAAGCTATGGCGTCTTTTGCACGTGCAAGGCTCATTCTTTCTTGCATGAGTGTGACATGGCAGTGTTGATGCTCCGTGCATTGCTTTTGCAATTGAATGCATTCTTCTGTCTTTCTATTCAGCTCGCTGCTTGTCTCTACAAGTTGTTCTTGTTCTCTCAGTAGCACTTCTTTTTCTTTGAGTCGCTGTTGAATTGCGGGGAGCTCCTGCTGACAAGAACAGGAACTGGCCTCCTGAAACATTTTAGTAGCATCAATGTGCGACTCGTACGTTGGAGAACATACGCTTTCGAGCATGTCTTCATTTGTTAGAGGCTCGCTAATGTCGCACGCAGTTCATCTGACGCAGTCTTCATTCCTAAGTTTAAGATACCTTGCTGGAGGAGGCCGAGATGCACCTTGTTTTTTGAAAGAAAAAACTGAGGGCACAGCATTGTCTCGAAGCATTCGTCTCCCACTTGCCACAGCCGGTAAGAAGTCTGCTTTAGTGAAGTGCCTGGAGCAGACTTTTGTTGTTTTTACTATATGGAAATGTGTTTCTGGGTCCAGACGAATCGCAAGAATCCACTGCTTGCGCAGCTTCTGGTACACAGGCAACGTATGGAACGTCACTTGTGATTAAAAAAAAGTGTCAAGTTTATGTGAAGAAACAAGCTTGAATATCGATAATCATTGGGTTTACAATGAATGCTATTGAGATGCATCTAATAAAAAAACATGGAGCTTCAAATTGGATATAAAAAATTACTCTGAAGCTTGGCCATGCAACAAAATACATGTTCTCGCTAGTTTGAGTGTAGGCGAAAAAAGGGCTGTATCCAGGAATTTTTTTTCTGGGGTGTTTGTGTGTAGAACGGCTTACGTTGGTCACTGGCGGTGGATTTAAAGGTATGTAAATACTTTAGTGCTAGCCGAAAATATATTGCAGGAACAAGCTTCAGGGGTTGTCAGAGCCCTCTCAACTTCGCCCTAGTTAAGGCCCTGAGCGCCGACAACGCGGGCAAAGGAAAAGAAGGACATCACTGTCGCGAAACTATGAGGCCATAATCGGGGAAAATCATGTGTGCCGCAAGCCATACGACGCTACTATTTCCTAGATGCCACGCATGTGGTATATTTGTATGCTATAAATGATGTTTACATGTGACTTGCGATATGCGAATGCTGTCGCTGGTAGAAGAACTATACGTAACTTCATTATTTTTTCCTGGCTGCCATACACACCCTCGCAGTATTTCTGCACAAACAATTCATCGCGATTCACCGCATGTAGGCGCTTTAGAGAAGACTATTCATTCGTAAAAGCAAGGCTACGCATGACACTGTCAAATAAGCATGCCCGTTTTTGTAGCGAATCTGCAAAACGGCGCCCTTCCACGTTTTGTTTGACAGCGCATACAGAGAGAGAGCACGTGCGTTTGTTCTTCGTTTTATCGCTTACCTTATCGTTGTTCTCATCGCGATATCCTCGATGGTGGCACATGGGAACGCAGCACGTCTGCACCATTGAAACACGCCGTATCTACGAAAAACTTTTATGGAAGTTCAGGATTTGGTAGTGCTGAAATGTCCTGCACTGGCACCTTGCCAAAGCTACACTGTACTGAAGCCTGCGTCGTCTGCTGCGGTGCTCTCACACTGGCGGCAGACTGTAGTTGGCGTCCGCGGCACTAGGGGCGCCCTTTTTCGAAAGGGGTCTATAGGGCAATGTAGCTAGCATTTACGAGATAGATGAGTTACACGCTGCAAATGATCGCCATTACTTCTCAAGCTCGGAAGCAGTCGGCTTCCTCAATAAAAATAACAACACCTGCCACTGCCAATAAAAACGAGACGGCCACAGAAGTTCTGCTCAACGTGTGCTGTTGGAGGAAGGAAGGAGTCATCAAGGCTAAGTATTAGCACTACCATCTCGCTCATATTTACCTAATTCTGGGAACGACATAGTCTATTGGAAGCTCCTAAAGTCGCAACTGCCTTTACTCGTATCTTTCTCTTCCTCTACGCGAGTGTGCTAATAATGTCAAGAATAAAACTGTTGGCTGTTTGGCAATTTACGGCAAGGATTGTGGGTCAAGGCTGGTGGCTTAGCAATGAGCTTAGAGTCGCTACAGATAACAATGAACACAGGACGTAGTGTTAACAGAACGTGTTGACGGGGTGTAAAAAGAACAAAGGAGACATGTTAACGTAGTGTTATTAAAACAAATGATACAATGTCGACAGAAGTGAACATGAGCCAACTAGCCCTTCTCGTCACATTACGATAGGTTTGTATTTTAGTCGTTTAATTTAAAAGCCAGTAGCCAAAGGTATTCACGTGGTTTATAACAACGCCTGGCCTGCGCGGAGCGCGCAGCACAGTCACAGCGAAAGCTGCAGCTTGCATTTCTGGTTTCTCTAATGCGACAGTATGCGCAGCCGTCCGGGACTATATTGATGAAACTAATAGGTTGATTAATTAACCAGTGTCATTATCCTAACAGGTCCACATAATTATATACGTATAAAATAAGATTATTGCTCTATTCTGAGAATGAATTCGTTTATGTAAATATTTGTATGCATTACATTCAGCACCACACTTTCCTAGGCTATCGGTAATCTTTCTGTTAAACCTCCATCATTCCAAATATGAACAGTAAATGTTGAAACCACTCGATTCTTGGCCAATCCCCCACAGTGGGTATGCGCCACTAACAAGAGGAGAACAAGAACAAGCTGCACGAGCGGCCTTTCAGAGCCATTTCACAACAGTCTTTGGGTAACTGCTACAAACACACTTGCTGGGTACCCACTGCGCCTCAAAATAATAATAATTTTTGTGTAGTAGGCCAGAATTCCATATTCTTTCCTTCGTCATTTATTGCAGAGCGTGGGATCCGCTACACACCTGCTAGGAATTATTCGCAATTTTTTATGCAGTGGGTGACGAAGACGAAGTACTATATCATAAGTGTGTTTCCGCCACATGTAATTGATGAATAGGAACAAGTTTTCTAAAGGATTGGAGCACTGGATGACCCACAAATTACGCAATTCGCATTATGTGACACCTGGTTATTCCTTTGACGTTATAAAATGCTTTATTTCTCCTATTAACGCAATTTATTTTGCGAAGTCTAGCCTGCCTGAGGCCAGTTAGGAAACGAGTTACAAGCACTGGCGTAGCTCAGTGGTAGGATACTTGGCTGGCACGCAGCAAAACCTGTTTCGAATCTCATTGTGTTCCTAATGTTTTCACAGCGAAGTTCTTATGAGCGCCGTAGTTGTCCGCCACTGGTGTCCGTAACCACATCACTCGAAATTTAAAAACTTAGTACCAATGACACAATGTTTGAACCCCTGGTCCACTGGGTGCCAGCCCAGTATTCTACCTCTAATCCACATTAGTTTTTTTTTTTGCGCTTGGTTGGCAAGCTTGCCTTAAGTAGGCTTGATGTCGGGAAAGCAATTTCGTTAATACGACTTATCAAGCGTTTTAGAACAGCGAAACAACAAGCAGTCGTCGCACAATGCGAATGCGTAACAAGTGGGCCGTCCAACGTTCCAACCTATTACAAAAGCTTGAATTTGCTCAGCTATTAACTGTAGTGCATTCGCACCTTAGGAATAATTTCTCCTCGTCGTCAGCCTCTGCATGAACAATTGGTACAAATTTCCTCGCAATAGTTTAGCAGATACCACGCTTCTTCGAAAAATGACGAAAGATAGCATAGTGAATGCCGGCCTACTACCCTAAAGTTTTTATTATTATTGGGTATCAAGCAAGTGTGTTAGCAGCAGTTACCCAATTAGTGTTTAGAAAAGGCTCTGAAAGGCCAGTTGTCTAGCTTTCGCTGTGGCTGTGATGTGCCTTCCGTGCAGGGCTGTCGCTTTTTATTAGTTTTTTTATTCGTATGTACTGGTTACGTACAACGGTGGTGGCAACGGCGGACAACTGCGGCGCCACACGTCACCCGTGTTTTGATCTTATAACAGCTTTCGCTGTATTAGAAACTCAACGTGTATCTGAAATAAAAGGTACCTGTGACTCATCTATTGCTTGGTCTATTAGTTTTGCAGTGCACACACGCACTGTGAAATCTCGTGAGAGTAGCTGTGTGTGACAGGCATGTGTATAAAACGTCTCGCAATTCTCTAAATAAAAAAAAACGTTCTATGTCTGCACCTCGCGCCCCTAATTGCTTTTTTTTTGGTGCCCGTGTATCAGTCTTGCAAATTTACTCTTTAAAAGGGGCAAACGAACAGGTCCAAACGGCCTCCTTACAAAAAATGGTACTTCTTAGTGGCACATAATTTTTTTTTCACAATACTACAGCAGCTTGTGGGATCTCGAAAAGAAAGCACCGTTTTAACAGCACACAGGCACAGCAGACGTGAATGAACCACAACAATCATCGCATACTATAATTCAACTACGTTTACAAACGACACCGCTAGCTCAGTGTAAAACCTTACTAGTGACACACTGGAAAACATTATACAGTACTCCCGATGCAACCTTCAAACAAATGACCACAAACACGAGGTGACGCGAAGGCGGCGTCCCCGATGTTCCACTCACAAGGGGAGTTCACCCGTGGTGCCACCCCTTTGGACCAACCAGAGGAGCCGTCCATTTTGTACTAGATGCTATATGCCAAAGAGACTCGCTCCTTTCTCCCGTTCGCGTACCAAGCCTCGCCACCGCGCTACTGCTATGGCGACCGCTCTAACCATGATGATGACGATGGCGAGATCGCGTGAGCAGTGAGACACCTACCACTCGTGGTTGGTAGACCTAAGTGCGGCCTAACCGCGAGACATGTGTGCACCACGAGGCGCAAACGACTTAACAGGATGTGATATCCCCCCCTCCCCGCCAAAGCTGCAGAATAAAGTGTACGCTAAAGTCTTATTGGTGATTTCCGATAGTGACGTTGCAAGACCAGGCACAAGGCACCATATGCTTCCTTGTCGCCTTTTGGCGCAGAGACAGCGTCGCCTGTGCTGTTTGAAACGCGACTGCTCCGGCAGTTTCTGTCGCAGATTTTTACGCCACCTTCTTTTAATGACTGCGCCTTCTGTATGTGACTACGCCGGCCACGGATGGTGTTTGGCCTTAACTAAGCTTGCAGAGTGGCTTACATTAAAAGGCTACTTTAAAGGTTTGCATTAGTAAACTTTTATGTTCTCATATTACGAGTGTAATGAAGGCCCTGACAGCCTCTCATATGGCGTTTTATGGTTTCAAGTTGCCCCCCCTCCCCTAAAAATGAACTAAAACACTTCAAGAAAACAAAATCAACAATAATTACCGAATTAATTAAAACATTATAGCTTCATTCTCGCGGGGAAACATCATTACGTTTTTCATAGCAGATTTCAAGAAGCTCTTTTAAGTCCGAAGGGATTATGATATGGGCGCGATGAATAAGACTTAAATCAGCGTTATAAATGAGACGTTACAGTGGAAGTATTGTGCTTACAAGTAGACATCGTAATGTGTATGAGTGTTAACACAAGGACACATATTGCATGACACAAAGATCTATTGTGGTCTATAAACAGAAAGCTAAAACTTGCACAGAATGAAAAATAGGCAGAACTATTCAAAGATGTCGGGCTCTCCGAAACCACAATGAATCATGCAAGATCTAAATAATCTTATGGAGGCATTACCCAATTCTCATTTAACGCCCTTGCCGCAAATCATTTATTCTTTTAATTTTCATTCACTTATTAAGCGCCTCTTTCACGGTTGCTTGTGCCAGCGTCACTTAATCAGTGGGTTGCAGTACAGGAAAGGAAGTCCACTAACGGGCCGCAAATAATTTAGGCTTATGGCGGTGGTAGTATTAATTACTTCATTCCAGGCGTAACTTCTAATACGCTCTATTCGCTCCAAGCGAGAAGTGCCATTATAGGAAGCGCAATAAAAAGCCTTAAGGTGATTAAGGTGTCACCGAAGCAATGAAGACACAAAGGGCGTGACTTATAAGTCATTAGCGTAGGTAACGCAAAATCAGACTTCTCTGTTGCGAAATGAATTGTTCTGCAACAACCAGCTATGCGAACTAATCAGCTCTAATGAAAGAAAAAAAAAACCTGCCTCTCATATAAATACTGTGAATGAATGAATGAAAAGCCATACAAAATAATGGATGCTTAGCTAATGAGCAGTCATGAAGACCAAGTGATCCTGCTTTAATGGCCCCTACAGGATCCTTGGCTTCGGCATTAGTGCATTCCACTGCATTGTGCAGCCGTTTGATTCCGCTTCGTAATCAAGAGCTCAACGTCCCCGAACGGAAAATGGCGCCGAGAAAATTGGCTCCAGTCTTCCGTGCATCTCTCGGGCGATTATAACAAGTACGCTACTCAAATGAGAATATGTGTGTGCGTATACCCACGTGTGTGCGCGTAAACTGGAGACTGTATTGTCCTGTTATCTCTTATTGGCTCATCATTCTACATGATGCTGACAAATATAAAAAAAACTCATCGAGAATGCTTTGGCATTCTGGCCCTGTTTCGATTTAGTTCATTACGTAGGACGCATCTGTAAACTGAAGCTACGATATTTTGACAGCGAGCAAAGTCACGTGTCTTTATTTTCACAGCTGAGTTCACCAAAAGTTTTAAATAAAACAGTAAAGCAGACGCTTAAGAAACATGGTACCGCTTAAATAGGAATTGGTATACACACAAAAGTAAACGGTGCCTTAATTAGGGTAGTTGATTGTATGCTCTATGTTTATATACAGTGCACAGAGCTTACACAATGTCTCTTGGTGTTTGGTGCTTGACAAGGCTAGGAAAAGGAGAAACGATTATTGATAGGCTGTTTTATGATTACGGCCAGTAGCGCCCCTTCTCCGCCCATTACTGGCTACAAGGTCTCACCTGGCCTGTTCAACTGGCGTAATTGCCCATTACATAGGTAAATGCCCCATTACATAGGTACCCCATTTACATAGATAAATTACCCCATATACATAGGAAAATGGGGTAAAGTGTTTGTTGGCCGGTGACGCAAATCCCGTGTTTGCCTGATTTTTAGGTTAGGGTTATGAGTGTCTTAGTTCGCCAATCTAGTCTTTGAAATATGAAAATTTTCCACCTTACTTGGCATCTAACGGCGTATCTTCTACTTGACCACTACCGTGCACTATCATCATTTAACCCTTATCGTAGTGAAAGCAGTCAAAATACACTTGCACATTAGCGTAGTGCTTAACATTGCACATTAGTATTGAGTATTGGACGTTAGCATTTTCCTGGTCGTGTCTACTGCGTAGCGTTTGCCGTTGCAATTCATTTTTGGCCTTGTAACGCTAGGGCAGTTTTCTAATCATACATGGTGACACAGCATGTGTTGAATCCAGTGCAAAGATCGGGTCACCCAGCCCGGTATGCACTATGGGAGAGCCACCGGAGGGATGCGGCAAAGAAGAAAAAGGCAAGGACGAGGTGCTAGTGTCGCGGCCATGGTTGGTGCTCAACGATAGGCGTCACCCGGACCCTGCTGGCTCTGACTGGGCTTGGGCTTGGACGCTGGCTGACTCAGCTGCTATGATAGGGCGTACTACATCCGTTTCAGTGGGAAAAACGACTGGTTCGAAATGAGGCACCGGACGTGGACGATAAATGGTACTGTGATCGAGTAGGATAGGCAGCCAGAACGTGCACTGGACAAACACACAGTATACACTCTAAATTTTTGTCAGCGGTGATCAAACCTTTTGTGATAAATCGGGTGCAGTACTCGCTGCCGATTACATTCTTGCCCAATGCACTGAATTACACTGTTTTAGAAAAAAAAGCACTTCCTGTTAAAACATGAAAACATGAAAGACGTCTTGCCTGTAATGCCCAAAAGCGGCGTTTGGGAAGCGGCAGCTACCCATAATGAAATTGAACGCTTACGTTATGACGCTCAATTATGGGTTAGTCACTTACTTTAGTCGATGGCTGAATGGTTTCGCAGAGAAAGACACGCGATTAATGAAGAATGCGTGGAAGGCAAACTGTGCAGCCACATGCCTATTTGTGATCACATAAATTCGTATTCCTGTCCCAACTCAATTGGACGGTTGTAACAAAATAAAATTGTTTGTAAATACATAATGAAAATGATATCTGGATTACGCAAGAACCCATTTGTTATGTTGAACGTACCCCGTATATTTTTAAGCTGGCCCCTAAACAGACTTTGCTGATACGCTGCCCAATTCTGGGGCAACGAGAAACTCCCGTGAACACGCGGGTTGAAAAATCGTGTGCTGCTTTGTAGTTCGTCACCATGCACCCTTCTCGAGATCAAGGCATGCGACAGGAGAGGAAATCTGCACTAAGCTACGACCACGGGATCAGTGGGTGTCGACACTGACGACGTATGCTTCTCGAACGGGAAGGTGTGACTCACAACGGTAGATGGCTTCGCGATGGCGAGTTCTAGCGGTGTGCGTCTGAACGGGCTTACGAATCGCACGGATCAGGGGGATGATCGTTACCTTGTGCACACTCGTTTTTCCTTTTATCAATGTCACGGGGAATAAGAAGACTGTGATAGCATCTCTTACATGTTAATGAGCATCATCAGGCTGAACTGAAGAAATCTGAAAGGACCCCTGACCTCGAAAGTTTTGTTAACGAGTTTTTTTTTGCCGTATTTGTAGCTTTGTGCATGTTAATGCCCAAATTATATCGTCAATGCTTTAACGCATTGTATAATTGATGCTAGTGGCAATCATTCAGGACGATTTTGCGTCAGTTAGAAATGCCCGTCTAAATATCATAAGAAACTAGCGCCCCACAGCGCAGAAGCGCCTGAGACTACGTGGGCTCAAGCTTCGGTGACTCTTAAACACGCCGTTTATAATAGGGGGACCCATGAGCGGTGCAGAATGAAACAACGTGGGGTCCTTGAGCGTGCCCTTCTCCAAAAAAAGACAAGCATTCCTGGCGAAAGCAGCTCAAACTACCTCGACAGCAGCCCGGCAGCAGAGCGGGAGGGGTTATGAACAACAGTCCCTTTCCGATGCCTGTCGGGGTATTGTGCGCGTCCCGCAAATGCTCTTGACCTCTGCAACGTCAGAAGGGAATGCCCGCTTTCGTGAAACCACAGAAAATGTCGATTGTACCTGAATACTCGGAGAAGCACGCCCCTTACTTTAAAACCATATTAAAATATATTCTAGACAATGCTCGCCGGTAATGATCGGTCAGAGATGGCCCCACCTGGAATATTATCAAACAACACAAGCATCTCGAGTTTACTGATTTCGTCTGAAGGGTTCTTTAAGTTTGCAATGGCTATATAAACACCATTGCTAACAATATGCCCCGCATTAAGATCGAGTGAAACATTTTTGTCACGAACGTATTCTAGTGCGTAATACTTTAGTTCAATACAGCAGTATTCTTTTTTTTCCATTTTCATCCCAAAAGATCGAAAAAAAAGAATCGGAAACAGCTTTCGGCATAGTTTTCTCTCCTAGATGTGTGAATAAACTAACTCTGGTGATCTTGTGAGTGGTTCAGTAACTGCAACTGTCATAGATATGCATGCGCGGTGTTGTCTCGGGAGTGATTGACTTCGAAGATGCATGTTGCTGGCTTGATTTGCAGTTGTCCAGACGACATTGCATAAGGTTGTATTTCGCGGATGCTGCTAAATTGTGCTAACTGAAAAAAGCAGAGCTCTAGAGGTAGATATAATTACGAGGAGTCTTCTGCAACGATGTTGTTTGTAGTACGGTGCAACATTTTCAGATGCTAACGACCTCACAGAACTGAGCAAAGATAATTGAAATCGTATTGCGATACGACACTCGTTGACTGAACAAGATGTATTCCAGATAAAAGATACGATCGTCGTTATGTGATCCAATACAATCCTCTCGCATTGTATCCTTATATATTGTAACGCACAATTGAAGAGTACACTTTAATGAAATGAAGTGGTTGGGACGAACTTGTGCCCAAGAAACAGACGACTCAAATTCTATGTGTCCGCTCCTGACAACGGTCCGTTCAAAAGCATCCACCTCATCTTCTTTCTCTAGAGTCTCTCTTGAGGCTGCTGTTATATGGCTCGTGCTGACACGTGCTATTTTATGGATTGGTGATCTTTCTAATACTTGGAGGGCATAAGAATCCCAGAGCGTTCATAGTTTTCTTGTGTCTTTTGCCGTTGCCCCCCCCCCTACCAAAACTGCAACGTCTTAATGCTTCAAAGGAGATGGCTTCCAGACTCGTTCAAACAGCTTCTTGGTGAAAGCTGTTTTCGTGAATGGCCAGTGTTTGCTTGATGGTTGATTGTCTGCCTTGATAATGGTTCATTCTTGCGACATGCATAACTTCTGTGCGCTTACGCCGCCGTGATGAGTTTTCTTGTCCGTCCGGAACAACTTCATTGTTCAGGGAACCAATCCATTGATGACCTTTGTACATACCCAAAAAGCGGCGTAGCAGCGTTTCTGACCAGCCACGTACTCTTACGAGAATCCACTTGCAAACTCTGTCACCAGGTGCGTACTGGACGTCTCTTCGTCGCAGATTGTGTCTATGCGTGTCGACTTGTTCCTTGTGAATACGATTTCGTGCAAGCTGTCTTGCGTCTTCTGCCGTTTGTATAAATTCATTGATATCATGGTCGTGCTCGGACATTTCCTCTACAGGCAGCATTGCATCTAAAGTTGTGCTAATTGTCGGTCGAAAACAAGTTGAAAAGTTGTCATACTGGTCGTTTCTTACAGTGCAGTATTGAAAGCGTACGTTACATACGGCAAGTGTTTGTTTCATGTTCGGTTTTCCAGATGCACATACATCGACAACATATCAGCCAACGTTCTGTCAGTAGTTCGTCTAGTCCATTTGTTTGTGGTGATATGCAGTAGTTTTTCTATGACTGGTGTGCATCAATTTCCCTATGGACTTCATTGATTCAGCCGTAAGCGCGGCCCCTTAATCCATTATCAGCACTGTACGGGCTCCATGACGCAGTACGATGTTGCTGACGAAGAATTCGGCAACTTTAACAGCTGTTCGCCTTCCTAGAGACGCCGTCTCAGCATATCGGGTCAGATAGCCAGTTTCCACTATAATCTACCGCTTTCCAGATAATGAAGTACGAAATGGGCCGAGTAAGTTCATTTTGTCTGAATGGTGCCCCTGGTGGCTCCATATGTTGTAGGAGCCCAGCAGGTTTCAAAGGTGGTGTTTTTTGTCTCTGGAAGTCCGGAAAATTCCTAACGTAGTGTTGCACGGAACTCAGCAACTTTGGCCAGTAATACTTAGTACGAATGCGTGCTACTGTTCTGCTTACTCTCAAGTATCCCTATGATGGGTCGTCGTGGCAGGCCTCCAAGATCTCTGGAGCACCAGTGAAGAATTGACGAGCAGGAATTCATTGTATTGTGCTCAAAGCTTCTTTTATACGAGACGTTATTCCACAAGGTAAACGTCTCCAAACCACGATGCTTTTATACGAGACAATATTCCACAAGGTAAAAGTCTCCTAACCGCGATGAAACGCTCTTGTAACGTCAACACGGTGCCCTTTTAGGTAATTGATCAGTAGAAGTAATTCCGAGTCAGATTGCTGGTGATGCATCATTTGTGATGCCGTCAATGCTCCAAGAAAAAGAAAATCTTGCCCATCTTCTGCGGAAGTAGAGACCATTGGTGCAATCAGTGCTCGAGACAAGCAATAAGCATCACTGTGCTTGCGACCAGATTTATATACGACCGTTACGTGGTATTCCTGCAGCCGTAGGCTCCACCTTGCAAGCCTTCCAGACGGGTCCTTGAGATTTGCGAGCCAGCACAATGAATGGTGGTCACTATTGGCTCAAAAAGGTCTACTGTGTAAATATGGCCGAAACTTGATGATAGCCCATATGACTGTTAGGCATTCTTTTTCTGCCGCTGAGTAGTTAACCTCAGCTTTTGGAAGAGTAGCGTAAGCACTTACTCGTTATTCTCCATTTTGTCAATGAATGAGTACAGCTCCAAGCCCTAAATTGTTCGCATCGGTGGGGAGATTCGTTTCCGCTTCCTGGTCAAAATGAGCAATAACTGTGTCACTCTGAAGACGCTTACGCAGTTCATTGAATGCCTCTTCATGTCCACTAAGCCAGATAAAAGGTGTGTCTTTCTTGGTGAGCCTCGTTAGCAGTTCAGCAATCCATTAAAAATTTTCAATGAATCGTTGTTAATAGGCACATAGTGCTGAAAATCGCAGGACAGCCTTTTGATCTGTAGGTTTGGGGAATTTCGCCTCTACCGCTGTCTCCTCCGGATCAATACGAACTCCCTTCGAGCTGATGGCATGGCCAAGAAATAGAAGCTCTTGAAATCCGTAATGACATTTCTGTGGTTTTATCGTCAAATATGCTGAATTGATGGCAGTGAACACAGCCCGCAGTTATTCGACATGTTGCTTGAAGGTATTCGGGAAAACTACAATGTCATCAAGATCAACGAGACCAGATTGCCATTTCAGGCCGGAGAGCACTGAGTCCATCATCCGTAGGAAGGTGGCACGTGCTGAACAAAAGCCAACTGGGAGCACTTTGAATTCGTATAAACCGTCTGGTGTCTCCAATGCCATATTCTCGCGATCCCTTTCATCAAGATCTATTTGCCAATATCCACTTCTATGATCAAGCGAGGAAAAGTACTTCGCGTCGCGTAGTCTATCCAGAATGTTAAAAAATCTTGAAAGAGGGTGAACATCGCGCTTAGTGATGGCGTTCAGTTTCCCATAGTCTATGCGGAAATGTAAGGTCTGATCTTTCGTCTTTAAAAAGACTATAGGGGATGCACATGGGCTTGCTCGCAGTTGGATTACGTCGTGCAGTAGCATTTTTTTACTTCTTTACCGATAGCCTTTCTCTCTTTTGGCGAAACTCGGTAAAGATGCTGATTTATGGGCCTCACCAATTCGTCCCCAATTATACAATGTTTGGCGATAGTTGTACGTTAAACTTAGGATGATACCAAGAAGCATGTGGTGAATTCCCTTATGAGGCTGTCAATTTGTTCTTTTTGGTCGAGTAGCATTTGTGGTTCAATGTCGATGGACTTGAGAACAGAATCTATATCTGTTACACCGGAGGTTGAGGTGTCAGAAACACTCACCTCCGTGACCCAGACGAAGTCATTGAGAGTGGTGATGACAGTTCTCTTCGCAATGTGCTGCACCTCGTTTCCAAAGTTGGCGAGCAAGACGTCGGGGCATCCTTCGTGTAGCTGAACGAGGCCTCATGCTATGCAGATTCCTTTTTCAAGTATCAGGCTCGTCTTGCTGTCGGCGAATTCTTCGAAGTCACTGAACGGTTTGCTTGTTGTCGTAACTGATACGCACAATCTCGGTGGTACCACGACGTTTTCGTCCGCAATACAGAGGTCGAGGTCATTGCTGTTTTCGTCAGTGTCGAAGCTTGCGTTAGCATGCCTCGTTGAAAATGAAACACAGGATTCTCGTAAGTTGATCACAGCATCATTACCCTTCAATAAGTCCATTCCATTAACGAATTATCTTAAGCTCTAGTGCAGCACTATGAAACTTGCCGCATACGTGAAACCCCGTACTCCAATTCTTACAGTGCATGTTCGCATTGGGTCTATGAGGTGTCCTCCTGCTGCCTGAATTCGTGGCCCCTTTCATGGCGGCAGCACTTTCCGCAGCGTTTTCGAAAGTTTACGGCTCATTACCGAATAAGCTGTGCCAGTGTACACCAGCGCAATGACTTCGTAGCCATCAACGAGCACGCGCAAATCAGAAGTGACGTCGTCGTTACAGCACCGGTTGCCGAGTCTGTTGTCGTCGGTTGCAGTCAGCGATGAAGGTTTTTTTTTGCTTGAGTGTCGACGGCGGCCTTGCCTCCCCAGGCCGCTGACGTAAGTTTTTCTGACGTGGGCTTAGTGAGCGGCGTCTTGTAAAGCTTGCTGAAAGACGGAGATTTGGTGCCCTATACCTGGACGACTTTGTTGATCGAGGTCAATGTTCAAAGTCACGTAAGCCCTGATGATTTCAGAGGTATTCTTTCGTTTAAATGAGTAATACACTCGTAGCTACGGTTACTGGTGGCACTTACTGACACTCCCACGTCTAAATTTACATATAAATCCAATAAAGTGGCTGGGGAGATAGCCGCATTGGTAGCTCAGTGGTATACCATCGAACGCGTTAATCGAAGGTCGCCGGTTTGGTTCCCTCTCAAGGCAAGTTATCTTTCCACCCACTTTTCTTTCTTCACATTTACATTACAATTGGGTCCAATATATTCTCCTATACATTCCTTGCAATTATTGTCTGTTAGATCTTATTACCATTGTGTCAAAACATGAAAAAACGAGCCCTTAAGTGTACACTTCATTCCCTTGAAGTGTCTTTTTCAAATAAAGCTTCTACGCTTGTGTCACGTTTTCTATTCGTTTTTCTGCAAATTCTGGGAGCTACTGCTCCCTCCTTGCGAGAACGAATGAAGAAGCCTCTCAGGATTTTCGAGACGGACAACCGCTACATCTGGCAGCGGCTAGAATACGTGGAACCACCTCAAGTGGCACAGACAGCGAGGCAACAGACCTCTACTCCGACGGCTTAGAGTCATTGGATGACGACTACACAGTCGTCATGAGCCGCAACGCAAAAAAAGGAGACTGCTACGACCGTCGTCGACGGCGAGTTTATCCACTGTGCAGGCTACCGCGCAGCGTTGGCCACACACTACACTCTTTATGGCTGTGGACCCTTCAGCCGACCTACGGTAGCTTAACAGGCAAGCCCTCTTTGCATACCTCGAAGGACTTGCTCCAAATGAGATTAAAGACGTCAGGATCAACTCACGGAAGAGTGTTTTGGCAGTTGATGTTTTACACCGTAGTCCGCTGCAAAGCCTACAGGACATATCAAAAGTGACAGAGTCATAGTTAAATCAGTGATCCCCCTGACTGTATGGGCAGTGTTGGCGCCATTTGTGACGTGGACATTTCGATTCCCGCTGACGCTTTTCCAATCTGAATAAAGCCAACCACAGATGACATCTTCATTAAGCACATCGCAAGACTAGGTCAGTCACGTTGCCTGAAGATTGTTTTTCAGGGAGACAGTCTTCCCCAAACGTCAAAGTTGGCCACGTTCGCCACCAGGTCCGTCCATACATACCGAAGCCCCTACAATGCCACAGATGTTTCAAGATGGGACATGTAAAAGCAGTATGTACCAGCAATGTCTTGTGCCCGTGGTGTGGCGAACCTCATTTAGAAGACACCTGCCACGCAACAGCGTTCAAATGCTCATACTGCCACGGCGCTCATAAAGCATCGTCTAAAAATTGCCCGCGAGTGCGAAATGAACGCACGGGGCTGAAACTCATGGTGCGCGACAATTCAACGCACAGAGAATCCTCTGCTACTGTTAGGCTACGTCGGCGTCACCACAGAAGATCATCACAAAACTTGACATCTGGCGATAGAGACACGTCATCCCAAGCAAGAACAACTGGCCCCCATCATCAAGCTCTGGAAGATGGATACACCGAAAACAGAATCATGGTCAACACTCTCACCTCGTGAACAGTGGCCATCGCTTCCACGAAGACAGCCTGTTTCAGAGGCGCATCAAATCCCACCAACCTCGATGCCATCACGAACCACTGATGAAAAGACAACTGAGGATCGCCAGGTCATTAACATGTTGCAGACCCTTATGAGCGCAATGCGCACGCTCCTAAGCAACATGAGCACCCCTTCAGCGCAGAGCGGACTCCAGGTGCTGGACACTTTGAGTCTGGTGCTTGCAGCTCCAAGGTAAAACGATGGCCCGCGACATGTTATCCTTCGAAAGGAGGTCAAGAACGCTTCTGTCCTTCAGTGAAATGCCAGAGGACTTAGGGCGCGTATGTACGAGTTCCGGTAATATTTATTCACGAACGAGTTCCCCGTAATTGTGATTTGTGAACCGAACCTGTCAGCTCACATGAGACTGTCTGGATATGAGTGCTTTATGTCTTCTACCCACGGGGAGCGCAGTAAGGTCGCTGTGTTCACACGGCGCAAATTAACTTGTGTTCATCACCCTGTACCTCCTGACGAAGAAAAGCAGTACGTTTGCCTAACAGTAATAAACAAGAAGACCACATTCACAATCATCGGAGCCTACTTAACTCCATCAAGTCGTCTAGACCATGAGCGCTTGCTTGGGATTTCGAATGCATTTATTTATTTATTTATTTATTTTCATACCTCAAGGGCCTCCTAGAAGGAGGCATTACATGAGGGGTGGTACCAGTGACAGACTAGAACAAAAACGAGGGTAGGGGTGAGGGGGAGATGTGCTACCAACATAACTATATACAAGATCATTACAACAATAAATGAGTGAAGAAGCATAAAAGAAACTACATCGCCAGACACGCTACATGTTTTACGTTGGGACCAATCAGAGTTTAAACAGCTTGGATAACCACGCTTTACAGCAGTACAATGGTGCAAGTATACAAGTCAGAATGCAAACAACGGCAATGAGCTAGGTAGCTATAAATATGGTAAAAACAGAAAACAATATGACGTCAGAGGGCAACGCTCCATTACTTCGCCTGCACTGAAAAAAATGAAAGTCAAAAAAAACGGGAACCATAAAAACGACATGAGGATATTACACAATTCCGGGCGCGGTAAGCAGCGATTTAAACTGGTCAAGGTCTTTAGTCTGTACCACGTGAGCGGGAAGATTGTTCCAGTCTTTGGCTGACCGAACAAAAAAGGATTGCGCGAAAGTGTTAGTTCGTGGGTGGGGGTATGAAACTTGATGTTCGTTTTTGGTGCGAGTGTATACATGCGATTTTGGCGTGACGTAGGAGTTTGGTGATAATGAGTAATGAAACCTATCCAGTCATGATTGACAAATCGCAACTTTTACGCCCAGCACTGCTGATGGGGAAGCTCCAGGGTTAACACTAGAGGTAGAGAGTTTGTTTCTTTCGCTTCTGAATGTGAACTTATCCTCGTGATTGATGGCAGCCCTCATTATCTGCGTGGATCAGCCTATAGCCGTTGCCTGGACCTCACTTTCGTCTCACGCTCGTTTGCCAGCAGAGTGCACTGGTTTTCGGATTTGGAAACAAACGGTAGTTACCACATCCCAACATACCTGAAGATTGACGGCTTTTCAAGTCTCAAGTCCTCCAGAGCCATCCAGTGCACCGATTGGCAAAAATACAAGTTAATCACGGAAGACTATGTTGGTACCACACCCTTCACCCTAAAGGACGCAATAAAGAGTGTCCTACAGTCCACCACGCGTTCGCTTCCGGTGAGCTCATCTCGCAGTGATATGGACATTGATCTCAAAAAACTCCGAGCGATTCGTCGTCGTGCAGAACGACGTTATGGACGCACGAAGTCACTTGATGATCTGACTGGCCAGACGCACACAAAAGAAAATACAGTGTCATATGGTCAAGTTGGATAAGTAACGATGGGTATCTTTTTGCGAGTCTCTGGATCCCAGAAAGGCTCAGTCACTAATCTTGAGGACTGTCCGGAGCCTTTATACAACCATTACTCAGTGCTACTCATCAAAATCTCTGGCGCTTCACTTACGCTGCGAAGAGATTGATGTCGCAGATTCTCTCCGTCAAAGAATTGCCTGCGAGGCAAATGCAACTGGGACGAAGACGCCCAACTTTTCTCTCCCTGACGTGAGCCCCAAATGGAGCGTTCGTTTTCAATGGATGAACTAAAAGCTGCGCTTGCTTAGTGTAAAAGTTCTTCAACGCACCCACCTGACGACATCACTTACCGCGGTCTTCGTCACCTAGGAGAGAAAGCTCAGAAGGCACTCTTGCTGCTGTACAACGACTCCTGGCAAACTGGCATGGTTCCACAGGAATGGAAGTCAAGTCCCCTGATTCCACTTCTCAAAGCCGGCAAGTGACCTTTGGACAATTCCTCTTACCGCCCAATCGCCCTCACGAGCTGTGGGCGAAAAGTTATGGAAAGGATGATTTTAACGCGTCTGGAATGTTACTCGGAGTTCTACAAAATATATCCAGATGCCATGTCCGGGTTCAGACGAGGCCGCTCATCAATTGACAATGTAGTTGACATGGTGACTTATGAAGAGCACCAGAAGGCCTGCAAACGGTTATCTGCTGCTCTGTTTCTTGACGTTAAAGGAGCATACACAATGTCACCCACGAAGCATTTCTCAGCGTATTAGGAGTGGGACTCGGTGGCAAAATATACACATGGGTTCAGAGCAACCTACAGATTATTTCACGCCCAGACAGAGAATGGTCCGACAACTGAGTATTACTGTAGCTGAGGAGTCCCGCAAGGCGGAGTGCTAAGCCCGAAGCTGTTCAACGTAACACTCATTGGACTAGTTGGCAAGCAACCAAGCAGTGTACGACTTTCGATTTATGCTGATGACATCTGTGTGTGGACATCAGGTGTGACTCGACTACAACTTCGCGCTGGACTTCAGAAGGCAGCATCAGTGACATCGCACCACATACGCAAACAAGGGCTCGAAATCTCAAATGGAAAGTGTGCAGTCGTGGCTTTCACAAGAAAAGCCAATGTCCGCTTACGGCATATCAATTAACGGGCAATTGGTGTCATGCAGCCGAGTCACAGGTTCTTGGGAGTTATAATCGCCCAAAACCTGTCTTGGACCCCACACGTAAACTTCGTAAAAAAGTGGCTGACTGCCATTTGTCACTTGTTCAGGTTCCTTGCCAGAAATGTTCGGGAATGTCTGTCGAGTCTATGTTACAGCTGTAAAGGTAATACTTATTGGATTCCTGTGGAAAAGCCTACCTGGTATATCTAGCCCGTGCAAAATGAACCTGCGCACAATCCAAAATATTGTAGTCCAGGGGCTTAAAATATGCCTTGGTTTACCCCGCTGCGCATCGACAGCTGAAACAATTGCCACTGCACAGGACTACTCGATCACGACGCACATCTCCAATGAACGATGCCTACGTACCTCAGGCAGCATGCTAGAAATTCTTCCCACCACTTGGCAACCCTCGCTACTGAAAGGCCCCACACGAAATTTAGTTCAATTGTCTGTGCACATCGTGCGTCGTTTACGTCAGGTTTTACGCCTGCTGAGAAACCGGCGTTTCTTCCGTGGTGCCTGACACTTCCGCAGGTACGTCTTTCAATTCCAGGAATACGGAAAAAATCTAATTTCCCTTCATTAGCCCTTAAACAAGTCAGCTTGCACCTCCAGCACGAAATGTACAATAAACACGTGCACATATACACCGATGGTTAAACCACAGCGTCTGGTTCTGGCGGTGCGGTGGTGGTTCCAGCTAGAAGAATCACTCTGCGAATCAAGCTGTCACACGTCACTACGTCTACGGCAGCAGAACTTGCGGCTTTATGTGGCGTCCTAGTGTACATCAAATCCCAGAGACCGAGTAAATGGGCTGTGTTTTCAGACTCAAAACCGGCCCTACAGAGGACGCAATGAGTCCTTCAACGGGGTTGCCATGAACAGCTAATTTACGAGCTTGTCAAGCTTCTTCACCACGTCACAGAAACAGGCCATGAGGGGAAGTTTCAGTGGCTAACTGGCCATTGTGGGTGGGATCAGTGGCAATTATTCCGCAGACAACGCGGCTCGCACATCGCACCAAGAAGAGCACACCCTTCCAATTCTTTTGTCAAGAATTGACGCTACAAAGCCACTTTGTCACCTGGCACGTAGTCTGTGTTTGCTAGAGTGGAACACCCCAAGCATAAGACATACTAGACTCTACCAAATAAACCCTCGACTGGAACTTCAATCTCCATCCGGACTCCGTCGACGTGAAGCTTAGCTTCTTTGTCGCCTTTGGTTGGGGGTTGTCTTCACAAAAGCATATACAACACTTGTTGCATTGACCGACAATGCGGAATGCGACGTCTGCTGCACCAAAGAAGATATTGACCATTTGATATACCCTTGCCCTCAATTTGCGTCTGAAAGACAGAGGCATTCGGACACATTGTGACAATATGACGATCGGCCATTCCCTATGCAGATGCTACTGGAACACCGTTCTCACCTTTTGTCGGCTCAAAAAGCAGTTAAAGCTGTCTTGTGCTTTTTGAGTACTACAGGCCTACGTGACCACCTTTAACTTCTGTGTAGTGCCACCGCTGCATACGCGTCAGCCCATTGACTGATAATCCTGTTTTCTCTCTCTCTCTTTGATTGATATGTGGGGTTTAACGTCCCAAAACCACTATATGATTATGAGAGACGCCGTAGTGGAGGGCTCCGGAAATTTAGACCACCTGGGGTTCTTTAACGTGCACCCAAATCTGAGCACACGGGCCTACAACATTTCCGCCTCCATCGGAAATGCAGCCGCCGCAGCCGGGATTCGAACCCGCGCCCTGCGGGTCAGCAGTCGAGTACCTTAGCCACTAGACCACCGTGGCGGGGCTCTCTCTCTCTTTCTCTTCTCTTTCATCTCTCTTTCTCTCCTTAATGCCCCCTTCCCGTTCCCCCAGCGTAGGGTGGCAAACCTGGTTAACCTCCCTGCCTTCTCTTTTGTTTTTCATCTCTCCCCCCTCCCTTACTCATTAACGAGGGTCTCGTACTGGCAGACTTGGTGCCGTTAGGTTGCACACGGGGGACTAATGGTCAGCTGCCAGCTCGTAATAAGTTCACGTGGTACGAGACGCCAAACAGGCTCATAATGAGTGTGCCACACTCAGCCGCATGGCTACACGTGACGCTGACTGACACTCCCACATTTAATTCACATATAAATCCTATAAAGTGGCTGGAGAGATAGCCGCCGTGGTAACTCAGTGGTACAGCATCGAACGCGTTATTCGAAAGTCGCAGGTTCCATTCCTGCCGACGGCAAGCTATCTTTCTACCAACTTTTCTTTCTTCACTTTTGCATTAAAAAATTTGGTCTAATAGCTTCCCCTATACTTCCTGTTGCATTATTGTCTATTAAATCTCAATAATGTTGGGTCAAACACAGAAAAACGAGTTCTTCAGTACAGACGTCTTTTCTTATCCCTTAACGAGGGTCTCGTGCTGGCAGACTTTGTGTCTTTATTTTCTATACGAGGGACTATTGCCATCTACCAGCTCGTAACAAGTTCACGTGCTACGTGACGCCAAACGGGCTCATAAAGAGTGTACCAAACTCGCCGCCTTGGCTACTGGTGGCGCTGACCGACACTCCCACGTTAATATTGATATATGCCCTAAAACGTGGGTTGGGTGATGGGGACAGCTCAGTGGTAAAGCATCGAACGCATTATTTGAAGGTCAAAGGTTCGGTTGTTGCTCACAGCAAGTTATCTTTTTACCCACTTTTCATTCTTGACTTTGACATTACAATTCGGTTTATTACCTTCCTTCATACTTTACTTGGCATTATTGTCTGTTATGCCTCAATATTATTGTGTCGAGCACAGAAAAACGAGCGCTTAAGTATTATATATATATATATATATATATATATATATTCATGGATGGGAAAGCTGAATTTCTTGCACAAAGTTCCTTGAAACCAATGTTATACAGGAGATACATAGACGACATCTTTCTTATTTGGACCCACAGCAAGGACGAACTTCTCAGCTTTATCGACACTAACAATGCTGTACATCCGAACATACACTTCACACACACATACTCGCAAGTAACCGTAAATTTTCTTGATGTTACCATAACGATAGAAGATAAGAAGCTATCTACAATCCTATATCGCAAACCAACGGATCGACAACAATACCTCCATTACAAAAGCGATCACCCACGCCACTGTAAAAACAGTATTCCATACAGCCAGGCTCACCGGTTTAAGCGAATCTGCTCTAGAGACGCTAACTTTGACACGAGCTCACAGAGGCTAAAACTTATGCTCGAGAAACAAAAATACCCCCCACATGTAATTAATGACGCTGTTCAAAAAGCGAGAAAACTAAAGCGTGAAGATTTAGTTATGAAGCGACCACCGCAAGAAGACCCACAACGAACAAACCTCTGCTTGACTTACAGCACGAACTTCCCCAATGTAAACAAAAAATTCTTAAACGACATTACAACATTCTGGAACAACGTGAACGTCTGAAACGCGCATTTCCATCCGCTCCAGGCGTCGCTTACCGACGACCACGTAACCTCAAAGACACACTTGTCCACTCTCAAATTAACACATCACCACCCAATAATTCATGCTGACCTTGTTTAAAGCCACGATGTCTTGTATGTAAGGCGATGCGAGAAACAGACAAAGCAACCAGCACGCAATCCAAGTTTTCGATTAACATACGAGGAAACCTAACATGCGATTCCTCTAATGTGGTGTACCTACTCGAATGCAACGTGTGTGGTATGCAGTACATCGGACAAACAGAAACATCATTTAGGATTCGCTTCAATAATCACAGAGTCCATGCGAAATCAGCCCCAAGCCTACCTCTATCAAAACATCTCAATCTTCCCGACCATGCATTCGACAAACTCTCAGTAACGCTCTTAGAGACATGATGTAAATCAAATCGAGAACGTGAACAAGGAGAGTCATACCTTATCCACCAATTTAACACCCTCGATAGAGGAATAAATGAGAATCCTGGAACACTTGCAGCAATTAAAGCATTAGAAAACAATAACGGCAATAATGAAAATAGTAACTGAGTTCACGCCACTGCAGCTGCGAAGGGCACTGGACAACTTAAAACAATTTCAGGTGTAACTACTAAGTGCAGCTGTCGTCTGTTTTCTGTGTTATTTTACTACACAATCAATTGTGCCATGCCCAACAGCAACCCTGCGCACAGCCGGTAGGCCCCCACTGCACGCGTAATCCACAAGCGGGCAAAGAATTCGCATTGCGCCCGCTTACCAGCCTCTGCCGCCATACGTGGTACACCTCTTTCTACGACGAAATATTGACAGGGCTCCGAGCAGTTAAAGGTTTAGATTTTCCTAAAAAAGCTCTTTTTTGCCCCACACCGAACCGCCAGTGCCAGGAGGCGCCGTCTGGTCGGGAAGAATGGGTTAGTGAAAGGAAGCATACACAGACCACTGACATCAGAAAGGTGAAGGGGAGAAAGGGGAGAGAGATGAAGTGGAAATGGAGGGAAGAGTGGAAGGGGGGTGCCCGAGGGGAGTCCACCTTATATTCTTTTTTTTCTTTTCTCTTTTTTCTTCTTTCTACTTTTTTCTTGTTTTCTGTTTTTTTCCTCTTTTTCCTTTTTTCTGTCTTTTTCCTCTTTCCTTTCCTCTGATTTGAGATTGTATAAAGCTGAGCACCAACAAACTGTACCTTTAATCCTGATGAAGGCCAGACTCTAGGCCTAAATGTCGAAATAAACCACGTTGTGACCGCTCACGGAGGATCTACTGGACTTTATATATATATATATATATATATATATATATATATATATATATATATATATATATATATACCAGACAGAGAACAAGAGACAACACCCGATCCTGGGCCAGCTGTTTTTATTTTGACATCGTTCTTCTCTTCCTTGCTCTAGGTATCCGCGCGCCGGAGCCCCAGTGTCTCTCTTGGGTCATGACACTCGGCCACGACTGCGCGCGCATGGAGCTGGCGGCAAAGTTTCTGGTGGGCAGGCTTGGCTGCATCGTGGTGGTTAGCCCGGACAACAATGCAAGATGGAGCGACGGTCTGGGGAAAACGTCTCTGGTGGACGGCACTGGCTGCCTCGAGCTGGTCGCTCATTTTTGCGCCACGATGTCTCTTGAAAAAGTGCTGTGGACTCAGGCGGCTGGCACTGGCTGCCGCGTTGCAGCCGACGCTCTCGCCCATGCTGAGATTTGGTCCGGGTATCTGCCAGAAGTAGATTTGGTGGTCGATACTGGCTGCATCTCGGAGATCGGCCTCGACCACGCTGGAACTGGGTGCCGGCGTCTGCCACAAGTCTATCGGAAGGTCGACACTGGCTGCATTGTTGTGGTTGGTCTCGGCCATGCAGAGACTATCTGTGGGAAGCAGCTAAACATGCTCCTGACAGCGCGCTTCGGACTGGCCGCAAAATCAGCGGCTGACGTAAAATGCCGGACGAGGTTTGCCGAAAGCGTATCCCAAAAGACGCGCTAGGTGCCTCGGCTGGTGTCGAGAGTAGGTACGTAACTTCTGTGATGTGTGGCAGGAAACACATTTCACGGCCAGTCTTGGCATCTACGGCAGGACATTCCGTGAAGCTGTCATCGTATTGGCTGCGTCTCTGGGGTCCCTGTCGTGAACGCGATGACTCGCCTTGTGGGGCTGTCGAACACTCTGGTCGGTGACCATGGCTATCTCGCAGCGGTCGCAGCACGCTTAGCAGGCGATTCCGTTAGTACAGACTGGGGCACTGGTCTTTATTGCTGTCGGCGTTCTGGACAGGCTGCGATGCCAATTGCTGAGGCTCGAGGGTGGTCGTGTTGCCTGTTGTCAGAATGGAGGACTGCGATGAGACATCGAGCTGCCGCCCCACTTGAGCTCGATGTATGGTAGTGGGTGCGTTGACGAAGGGTCCAGCTACCCTGTGCCTCTCTGTATCTCCCCCCACGAAAGAGGACGGGGTGGCCGATGGCTGACACGAATTTGGGTTCGGTACCAGCGACGAGTCTAGAAGCTCATGTGGAGAAGTGGAGTGCTCAGCTGGAGCCTCGAGATGGAACCCTTCTTGAACTCCATCCTCGGTACCGGTGAGGTTGGACTGGGCGGTAGAAGGGAGATCGGAGAGTGTCCGGCCGAAGGCAGCTATGAGCTTGGAGCTCCACTCCACCCAGGACTGCTGCTTGAAGCCTTCATACCGGTGCCACGCCACTGCACCTTCCCGAAGACGGTCTACAGCCACGGTCTTTTTCTGAGATTCTGTCCAGGCCTCGCGCATTGCTATCGCGTTGACGGTTGGCACCCAGCTGTTGGCGTCGCTCCGGACCCCGTGGAATTCCGGTAGTTCGCAGACGGCTGGTGATCGTGAGGTGGCACGTGGTAACGCAGAGATCACCGACGCGAAGCAGTCGAGCTGGTGCGAGAACTCGATCAGAGAAGACCGAAGCTCCCTGCGTTGCTGCGGTGTGCTCGCCTCAAGGTCGTAAAAGGCAGCTACATCCAACACTGCATTAATGTCACACAATATTGGCAACATTGTAGGAGCTCACTCGGCGATCAACGCTGTCAGTTTGTTAGTCTCGGTGCGGAACAGTGCGATGGTATGCCGCAGTTCCACGGCACTGTCTCACGAGGGTTATGAACCGCTTTGGTTGGCGTCCGTTAAGTGGTTATAGTTGTACTCACGGTGGTGACACGCACGTCCAAGGAACCATGAACAGCGTTTCTTCGGGGCTTATGTGTTGGAAGAGTACCGGACAGGAAATGCAGGCCGTGGGAAGCTTGAACAGCATTCCCAAAGGTCAAGAGCCCGTGCGTATTACGGCCGCGAAGTGGTAGCATAGTGTCCATATCGTGATGCCCTGGTACCACAGAGGAGGCATGGACACCATCCAGTGATGGTCCGATGGCCAGCTGAAGCGGCGGCCGGGTTGTTGACTCCATCGACAAAATAGCGTGAACGGCGTTCCTGGATGAAGAAGCCCGCACTGCCGACGAACCACGAAGACGCGTACTGGTGGCTTCCCGCAGAGGGTTCACTTGGCGGCTTGCGCTGACGGCAGAATCCATAGCCAAGAACGCGTGGACGGCGTCTTTTGTGAAATGGTACCGGTAACGTGTACTGCAGTCACCGAGAAGGCCTTGACGCCATCCTTGAACGGTGGTGGCCATGGCAGCAGGTGAACTGCTGCCGAGGAGGCCTTGACGCCGTCCTCAAGCGGCGCTTATCGCGGCTGTCCTGGATGACAAAGCCGGGACGTAAGACTTCTTCTTCGTCGGCTGCGCCATTGTGATGTACTAGACAGAGAACAAGAGAGAACACCCGATTCTGGGCCAGCCGTTCTTATTCTGACTTAGTTTTTCTTTTCCTTTCTAGCTATCCGCGCGCGGGAGCCCCAGTATCTTTCTTGGTCATGACAATATATATATGTATATATATATATATATATATATATATATATATATATATATATATATATATATATGTGTGTGTGTGTGTGTGTGTGTGTGTGTGTGTGTGTGTGTGTGTGTGTGTATGTGTGTGTGTGTGTGTGCCTGATGACGCCTGAAACAAAATTTCCCGCATCACTTCCATCTATAAATCAGGTGTGACTTCCCATGCTTTGTAACTATAGATCAATTTCACTAACAAGAATACCGTGAACACTTTTAGAGTGGATTATATCATTTGTAATTATGACATATCTAAACACGAGCAAGTTATTACCATGTCAGCATGATTTTTAGTGCGTCCTATTTTGCAAAACTCAGCTATTCTAACTAAAAACAAATATTGCCGAAGCGATACACAATGAAACAGACATTTGTGCTCTATCTATGCACTTTCCCAATGGCTTCGACAAGGTCCCCCGTAATTGCGTAAGTATGACACAGAACATCCTTAGCATCATTCCTAATTTCTTTAAATAAATTGCTTAATTTTTGTTTGATTGCTAGTAGTCTCTTTTTGTTAATATTACCTTGTCTCTATTAGTAGAGGTAAATTCAGGTGTCCCGCAAGGTAGCTTGTTAGGGTCAATACTATTCTTGATATACATCAATGATATAAATTGCCAATTGTCGTCCCCAATTAGGTTTTGGTCAACAATTGTGTAGTTTACAGACAAATTGCAAACCATGTTGTTGTGAGTGTGCTGCAGTCTCATATTAACCGAATCACCCACTGATGCTATCAATGGCAAATGAGAAATAATGTCTAAGAAATGAAGTACACTCAATTTGCAAAAAACTACGAAACGCGAGTTACATTTTTACATGATGATTAACAATAGGCTAGTCAATAATGTGAGCACAATAAAATACTTAGGTGTTCTTGCACACAACCTCTCATAGAGTGCTCATGTTCAGGCGACAAGCAGTAAGGCTACAAGAGCTCTAGGACTCATTAAACTAAATTTGTACTCTGCTGACCAGTCCACTAAACTTCTCATACCTAACTGTAATTCGCTCGAAAATGACAAACCAGGCCTTTATTGGGAATCCTAGCCAGCAATATCTTATACATAAACTCGAGCTTTTTCAAAACAGAGCAGCCCGCTTTATCAAAAGAAAACAATTCCGGGTATATAGCATAACAGCTATTGAAACGTTGTTGAAATTACCCACTCTAGAAAAGCGTAGGATTATCACACTGTTGTCTCATTTCCACAACCTTTATTTCAGTTATTTTTTGTTCTTATATTTACAGATTAAACCAGCTCATGAAACTTTTCTCACGCCTGAATGTTGTTTACAAAATAAAACCCATGTTTGCCTGTACTAAATTCCTTCAGGACTC
Organism: Rhipicephalus annulatus; assembly: GCA_013436015.1. Classification (NCBI taxonomy): domain Eukaryota; kingdom Metazoa; phylum Arthropoda; class Arachnida; order Ixodida; family Ixodidae; genus Rhipicephalus; species Rhipicephalus annulatus. The sequence goes on along the minus strand of WOVY01002252.1, from coordinate 61,396 downwards.
ACCCTTCTTTTTTGCGATTTAAAATTGGAATAAACGGCCAAGCAATGTTGCAACTGATCGCGATCACGAAACATTTGTTAGCAAATAAAAGGATATGTGCAATGTAGAACTGTATAATTGCGTACCTTTATTTTGTTTAGTCTAAGTTCAATACTACATGGGTTATTGCATACTTAGTTTCATGAAATACCGAGTGCTGCATCGCAATACTATTTCTGCTTCAGTGTGAACTTCTTGAGTTTTTGCATTTACCTTTTTAACTTTTCATGTTCTATGTAAATATTTTTTTGAGAACATGATCCCGCAGTATTGTAACTACCAACCCCCCTATGTAACGCGCTCATAGGCCCTTAAGATGTGAGAATAAATAAATAAAAAGTATATAATTAGGTATACCGCAAATGACGATGACAACAACGGCAAGAACCCGTTTAGAATTACCAATATCATCGCTATTGTGAAAAAACGAATTCAGTATAGATCTAAACAAAAAAGAAGTTTATAATAAATAAACTAAATCTCACGTTGGGCAGAGCCTCCTAAAGTTTTTATTTAGGGGGTCCCAGCACTCAACAGTGTAAGATTATTTACAAGTAAAAATTGTGATCATATTTCTGTAAACACAAACTACGAAACAATGTATCAAAAAATGTTCTATAAAAAGCTGCAAACCACAAGTTCCATAACAAAAAATAGTCTATGTCACCGCATCCTTAAAAGGACTCCCTAAAGAATATCTATTTCGGCAAAAATTGGTGGTTCTGCGCAGAAAAGACGTTCTTGCTTCGGCTGTAGCTGAGTGGAGGTGATGAAAACCTTTTTAGGTGTAAGAATAACGGGCATTATTCATTAAATTCACCGCGTCTTAGTGGACCATTTATGATGTACATAAGCCAAGCTCAAATATCAGCTGCACGAAAGACAGTTCAATTTTCAGCAACACATAAGTACCAAAAAAGACAGATGAAAACCTCCCACAATCTCTTCAACAATATCCTGATTTCAAAGCCGTTTATTTACTTATCTCAACGCAATGGCCGTCCACTGAGCGTCAAATTCGGGAGTGACGATAGTGCTTGACTCTGCAACCACTAATCCACCTTACATCGCCACCTAGGAAATTGGATTAGATCTATTGAGAATCGTAATCCGCCACTGACACCACCTGAACCGCGCTGGGGATAGCCCAGCTATTCCCAGCGTGGATCACAACATCCTTCCTGTCCCTGTGGATTCCCCCAGCCATCCTCAACCAATGGGATGCCATCCCTGCATTATATATAGCCCTCACTGTCAAATAAGACGCGTTGTGCCGCACCGTCAACCTCATTTTACATCAAACATGAATGCCCCGACTCCACGATTCTGCTCGCAAAGAAAGGAACGCTTCGGAAAACCATGAGAGCACGTACTTCAGAGTACGTCTGCAAAATCACCCCAATACCAGCTCTAATGCTGTCGTCCACAGCCCGTCACGCTTAAGCCATCACCTGCTAGTGCGGAGAAGGCGTGTGCAGACAAAACTCATTTCCTACATCCCGCGACCCCTATGTCTCTAAACAAGCAGTAAATCAAAGTAATTCAAATAGTTTAACAATCAAAGCTTACTCTTCCTGCTTCTCCTCAGCCACAGCGTCGATGCTATGCCCCTGCTTTCTTCAAGCCTCGTCCCGATCTTCCCTCCCTCCCTGCACTTGTTCTGTCACACTTCCCTGCCCCTTCTCCATCCCAAAACTACTATAAAAAGCACATGCACGCTGCATCCTATCACGGCGTACTTCTCTAGTCCCGCGGCCTTCTTTGCTGCCCCCCCAACACACTCCCCTTTTCGCACCTCACTCTATTTGTAACGTACGCGATGTCATCCTTCAAATTCTAGTTTGCTTTTGTATTCTTTCCGTTTGGCCATCCTGATGTGGCCGATCCCTCTTTTCCCTACGTGCGGCGTATTCACCCTCCGGCCCATTGACTGCACCAGTTCCTCTCTGACGCGATGCAGCCCGACCCGAATCCCTCGCCAGCCCCGCTTCCCAAATCTAGCGCCCCTTAACTCTGAATGGAGGGATGTCAGGGGAATGGAGGGGTAGGCACGATAAGTGCAAACAACACAGAAGTAGAGGGGTACACTCTGTCGGGTGGTTGAATGAGGAAAGGCGGAAAGGAGCAGGGGCGCATCGCGTGCTCTGTATGGACTGCTCGCGCGTGGCGCATTGAAGAGACCGGTGTACGTCGGCTTCGTATGAGGCGTCCTCACAACATCGCGTGGATGCACGGGTACAGCGTTGAGGCGGAAACCAACTGGTGCTGAAAAATGTAACCGACAATTTTTAACTTCGGGATAATTTTGCCCACGTTTAGCATAGGCTCGAAGCCCACGATTTCTTCATTTTCGCCAGGGAGGTAATTCTAAGTGATGAAACTAATTTGAAGCGAAATAATGAAGCAACAATCGCTTTTTTACCGTTTCACTCAGACTCTTTAAAGAATTATTCATAATCTTCTGCGACATTAAAACGCAGAACATGTTGAACACTGTACGTACATTGTGCGCCATGTCCAGTCTCAGAGAAATGTCATGAAGGTTTGCGTGATGTTTACTGCATGTATAATAAAGTGCCTTCCGTCTAGCGTATACTTCCGATCGGAGAGCTATACCGAAGCTGTAACAATGCATTGAAGCAGGGCAGTGCATGGGCCCGGGCAGGCCCGAAAGCTTGGGCCCGGCCAAGCCCGCGGGCTGGGCCGGCTAAGGAATTGTTAGATCGGGCCCGGGCTGGGCTTGCGCCTGTGAACTGGGCCTGAGTCAGGCTTAAATGAGGCCCGGGTCTCATATCTATCGGCGTATCGGCACGTGTATCCTGTTTTACTTCCAGTAATGTCAAAAGTTGGGTGAGTCGGTAATAGTTCATGATAACATATGAAGCAGTGCATGACGACAGGCACAGAAGGAACAATAGGGACACCGCTACACCCTCAGTTAGTTTATTTGACAGAAGAACATAGTTATTATACAACATGACGGTGTACCATGTGCTACAATGACGTTCAGGCTGCAGCATATTTACTAAAAATTACACTTCGCAATCGGTCAAGGTTATCGATGCTAGGCTAATGCAGTTCTTTTTTTGTGATTTGGAAGGCCTCGATCACTTTCCTGGTCACATGATCTCTGTGACTGGAAAGCATTTCAATCTCAGAGAACAGCGGAGAACACCCACACTGTGAACAATGCCACCTTTTGTGTGAGTAAGCATTATTAGCCAATGGTCTCTTGTGCTTCGTTAACCTTATATTTAGGCATCGGCCGATTTGGCCGATGTACATCTTCCCGCATGGCAAGAGCAAACAGTATACTACCGCAGTTCTGCACTCAACAAACGAAAAGAAAACCTACTTGACAGAGCACCGAAAACTATCCTTTTTTGTATATTGGTGCTCTGTCAGTGCTCTGTGAAGGCTACAGCATATTTGAACGGTATATTTTACCACTAAATCCTGGCCACTAAATTCCTGGCCGATCCCACATAGTGCACTTGAGCCACAGAAAAAGGTCAAAAAGAACAAGAAAAATAAGGCCGACCTACTACACAAAAACTATGACTGTTTATGCCGTAGTGGGTAATCAGCAAGTGTGCTTGTAGCTGTTACGCAATGAGTTTAGAAAAAGCTCTGAAAGGCCGCTTTTCCAGCTTTCGCTGTGACAGTGCTGCACGTTCCTCGCAGCGGGCCTGTCTGTTTTCACACCCGTTTGTGTTTCTTATCTTTGTCCCCGCGTGCTTGGGCAAAAAGTCTAGATGAAGCAGTACGCGGGCAGTGCCACAGGTGACTGACGCTATATATCTTCCTAGGAACGGTCAGAATAGACATTCGCAATCCTAACCAGAGAGGGTTATGAAATAGCTGACAGCAGACTACTGCAAAGAAGTAATGTCAGGGTCAAAGCAGGAATCTAATCCCAACAATCTGAGTGGTAATAGAGTATTTTACCACAGAGCCACGCGAGGTCTCGGAACGGCTTTTTAGATAGAGAGTAATGTTTGTAAAATGTCAAGTGTGGTTGCAATGCTGGCTATGGAATTTTCAAAATAAACATTACATGCGTACTCCCAAGGTGCAGCTGTCACGTTGTGCTTGCGTCAATTGTGCTTAAGTGACATCCAATGAGCTTTATTTATGTAGCAGTGTCCAGGACTACCAATTCGCAAGCACAAGTGCGACATATAAGCTTACCACTTTTTGTGTTACTAATATACATGTTGCTGTTAATATCGTTAGGCAACTGTAAACAACTGGTTATTCAACCATATTCGACTGCTCAACATATGACTGTGCGTACAATTTTTCAACATATCTTTCACATCAATTCATAGCGTTTTACTAAATGAAAAGTCGGCCCCGTATCTGCATGTAATCTGCAAATGTCGTCGAAAGATGAAAGTCTTCCGTGTGGAGAAAGTGAACAAAACATTTATTTGATGTTCTGCGCAAGAAAATCTGTGAATGCTATTCCGGAGGTGCTGCGTTAGAGTGCCTCGAGCGTGCAGCGGAGGCGAACGAGCACATCAAGTCACGTCACACATGAGACATGAGCGCCATCTGGCAGTCTTTTTTTTAAAAAAAAGGGCTTGGCCCTGAGACGGGCGTGCACGCCCGTCTAATAGGTGATAAGGTGTAGAACGCAAGGCGATAGGTTTGTGCCACCACCATCTCGTCTTAGCTAAGCGTTGGAAACACTCGCTTCTTCGTGCAAGCGTCGCATGGTCAGCGCAGCGTGATAAGCGATACGGTCCTTAGATTTACCTATGTATGCCTTTTCTAGTAAAAAGCGAACATGCAGAATATATACGTGTTGTTATGGTACCTCAGATATGCGCAACGATTGCTTTTTAATTTACAAGGGCACACGTATGGACGCTGATTCTTGAGCAACATTGGTGGGTGCTGCGGTTGGGGTCGGTCGTTCTGGGTAACGGCTGTTGCTGTTCAGAGTACCCGGTTCGCGATAACGGTGGACAAATAGACAAATGAACAGACAGACAGACAGAAAGAGAAAAGTTTTTGCGTGGAAGGTCCTCAAGAAATACTATCGTCTTTAAAATTACAACACAGCCACCTTCCCTCCACATGCTTCACGTAACGCTCATTCCAGAACACATGGACTCTGCGAATCTTTTTTCGTTACCTTCAAGCTTTTCTTCCCCACCATATTTGCCGCTTTTCCTATCTTTGACACACCTCATTTTCCTCCATTGTGGCTGCCACGAGCTGCAAGTCTGCAACCACTATCATGAGCTACACACAGCCAGACCCCCAGATCGCACCAAGGCCTTTAGCCACCGGCAACCCATGCTCCAGCTTCCGGTCCCTGAGGGAGATAGCACTCCGGACAATCTGCACAGTGCGTACTGCGGGTACAGGTACGCCAATAATACCGCACCGGCTGGTTAACTTCGATACCCTCTCTGACAGTTTGTTGGAAGCCTCTTTGAGACCTCGTACTCAAACATCAAAGGCTGTCACGTGAAGACGAAGAGATGTGCATCGTCAGTGAACATTGAGTACGGTGGCTCACTCGCTATAGGAACCCTCTTGTTCTTCGCGCGAAAACATTGTGTAGGCTGGGAACATTTGCCTACTGAGGAGTCGACATGAGAGCTCTACGTAAAGCTGCTCAACTTGGTGTTGTCGTGCCAGAAGCAGCTAGAGCGTGTTTTTTTTTTTATTTTATTGTGCAATAAATGAAGTATGCAGGAGACTTCTACTTCCATTCCACAGCCGCAGCTCATACGCACTTTGTATAGGCTCGGAGAATAAATGTCTGCCTTTTTTCCCCTTCATTATGTTAGTATATTTTATAGTCGTTCTTTTAAATGCCAAAATAAGAGAGCGTGCTTAGGACTGCGTACATGAGAGAGCCCACTATGACTCCAATTTTACTTTATATTGCTCTCAAATTATTTTACAAAAGCTTTACAAGCGTAAATGTCCAAAAATATAAACAGAACCAGCCAAAGTGTTCACCTTGAAAACAAATTCTCAGAAGACTCTTTACAAGTTATATCGTGGGCCGCCGATATCTACGCCATCACCGACGAATGGACAGTGCTTCGTTTGCACTGAAAGCATATATTGCTGAAACGGGCCGGGCTAGACCGGCCCCATCCCTTTCGGGCCTGGGCCGGGTGCAGGCCGTATTAAAAAACCCCGGGCCGTGCTCCGGTGGGCCGGAGGATAGATTTGTCGGGCCGGATCGGGCCCGGGTCGGAAGAATCGGTCCATGCAGTGCTCTACCTGGAAGTCAAGTCCGACATATTGACATCCACAGTGAAGGTGCGAACAGATTTAGCAATTATTCTTTGTTTATTTTTTATTTATTTTTCGCGCCATGCTAAATCGCGTTGATGAGGCGGGTGGGTTACTTAAAAAACATGTAATGGAACAAAAAGCAGTGAATACGGTTGGGTCATATAAAGATAATTATCTTGTAGATACAATGACTGCTTGTACACTATATATTATAACATGTTAGCAAATAGAACACCGAACCTAATTTTACAATGTTAGCTATTGCAACAAAAAGACGTAATTACACATTGATAGCTGATGCATTATAGAACAAGTTGTTATTGCTGAGAACAACAATGTCACCGCAAAGCCTATCCCACTCATTTGATGTACGAGGTGAAAATGAATTGAAAACGTTTTTGTGTTGCATTAGGGATGCCTAATTTGCGATGGTGGTCAATGCAGCTGAATATGTGCTGTGGGCGAATGAATAGTTGGTCATGCAAAAGGAATGATGGTAGATTTTGTGAAATAGTAGTAAATGGTAGACTTTTCTGCGAGATGGTAAAGAAGGGGCTGCAAGAGAAGTTTTCATGGTTTAAATGCTCGCAGTTCTCCTATTATTAGACAATATAGAACGAATGGTGTTATTCAGAAGAAATTCAAGGGTAGTTATCAGAGTATTATAGGTGGGGCACCACACAACTGTAGCATATTTCAGTTTAGAGCACATGAGTGTTTAAAAGCTGCAGTTTTAAGTCATATGGAGTGTTAAAAAGTTACGTCGTAAATAGCCAAGCATGCGGTTAGCATTGTCAGTGTTATATTCAATATGAGGTGACCAGTTTTGATTAGTTCCTATGTGAACTCCAAGATATTTGCAAGAGTTAACAGAACTCAGAGGAATGTTATAAGGATAGTGAAAAGGTGGCGTCGTGGAAGTTCTCGATAGACGCATCAGTTTGCATCGTTTAATGTTTATGTTCAATAGCACTTTCTCACACCAGTTATATATAGCGTTAAGGTCAGCCTGCAATATAATAATGTCAATATTACTAGCGATTTCTCGAAAAATAACACAGTCGTCATCAAGGAGATGAATGTTAAACGATAGAACTGATGACAGGTCTATAATATAAATGACAAACAACAGATGGACCCTTGCGGAATGGCGGAAAAAACTTTGCGAAAAGAAAACTTCTGACCGTTTGCAGTAACATATCGTGATCTGTTAGTGAGTAAACATTCAACCCACATTAGTAGGTTACCGTCAACACTTACTTGGTTTAGTTTGTTAAGTAGCAGTCTATGGCAAACATTGTCAACAGCTTTCAAGAAATCTAGAAAAATACAGTCGGCTTGGGCTGATTTATCAAGAATCTGATGAAAGTGTGATGTTGGTGATGTGAGTGCCGCTGGGAGGCGCCACTTACTATCGACAAGCTGGCCGACCAGCTTTGGGCCATCCGCCAAGCTGAAGATGCCACCCGGGTCCAAGGACTTCCAGCGGTCATCTGAGGCATCGCCATCATTATCGACAGAGAGTTAGAAGGGACTGGGGTTAATTCCTTCTTTCCCCTCCTCGCCCGGTGAAAACTGCCGGACTTTGAATAACCTTTATTCATTCATTCAATTCGTACCATCACAACCAGGAGATGAATTATTCTTAAGTGATTAAATAAGGCATACAATTCCAACAGTTTCAATAATGACTAATGACGTGGGTAAATATTTGTGAAAAGTCACACTAGGTAAATAAATACGACTATCCATGGACAAGTTTTCGATAAAGAATTGTTAGAAACAGCCGCGCAATTGCCTTCACTAATTTGGTTACCAGATAAATCAATCAAGGAAATATGATTGTTGGATGGTGGGTTCATGACTCTTCAGAAGTTTTTTTAGTTTAGTTTGTAACATCATAGACCGCGAATCATTATTAGGAAACTTGTCTTTAGCGGATTTCAGTGCAGATATGTAGGTGAATGATGCACATCTATAGGAAGCCAGCGCGGGTGAATAGTAGGTAAACATCTTGCTGCACGATAAAACGTTTGTTTCTGTTAGATAGGTGCTTGATGTGAGCGTTTTGCCATAGGGCACGCACGTTAGATATAGTGGTATGGCAAGAGATATACGTATTGCTTATTCGTTCTTCTTGAGGTGCAAACATATCTCAGTTGAACTACACTAATTGGGTATCAAAGCTGCCTGAAAATCTGTCTAATAAAAATGCCAAATCATTGTATTCAAATCAAAGTTTGCTTTTTTAATGTCCAGCATTGTTTTCTTTTTTATCTGCATTAGGGCAAGGTGCAATAAATGAAGAATTAGGGCACCCTAAATCTTCGCCTTTGGGAGTTCAACGCGATAATGCCAGCCTGTTCCTAGGGCACACTTCAAACACTTAAGGCAGTAAACTTTTTCAAGTTTGCTATGCATCCACTACGTGGCCTTAACAGAATAGGCGTAGTAGCGTGCGTGCCTTTTGTATGGGGGTACCGGCTCTCAAAAACGAAGCAATTATAATAATCCCTACTTCTGACGCGCGTTAATAATGAATGCTTCTTTCCAGTGTTCACAATTAAAACAGGTGTCGCGGTAGCCGATGATATGTAATGCGATGATATGTAACACCACGACGAACGCGGTGAATCAGACTTGAGATATGCCGTTTTAGTATTCGGAATGTCATTTCCGCATTCCATTTGCGTGCTCACCGGTGTCATCACGCCGGTTTAGTTCAGTGCTCAAGCGTCAAGTTGCGCATCACGCACCGATGCAGGGTGTTCGTGTCTGGCCGTCAAAACTTGATATGTGGGGTTTAACGTCTCAAAACCACTATATGATTATGAGAGACGTCGTAGTGGAGGGCTCCGGAAATTTAGACCACCTGGGGTTCTTTAACGTGCACCCAAATCTGAGCACACGGGCCTACAACATTTCCGCCTCCATCGGAAATGCAGCCGCCGCAGTGGCCGTCAAAACTGAATGCGCACTTCAGAGCCACTGGTTAAGCCTCTTTAACTTCAGCATCTGCATCTTCATTTCCTAATCTGCCGCAGTGCACTGTAATTCAATAGACGGTGAGGATGCGGCAGCTTGCTGAAGCAATAAGAAAATTGTCTGGAATTTCTATGGCTAGAATATAATATGAATAACCTTGTCTCATGACGCAATATCTCCTCAGACAAGCGAGGTCAACTGCGTGACCGTCTTTTGTTTATTGCTTTTAAAAGACCCAGTAGGCTCCGCTCATGGCATCGTTTGGAATAATTGTGAATAATAAGCACCCAGATTATGAAAAAATCACCCGAAGATTGTGGATATCTTATCGAGCAGTCACTTCTAAAGGCGAAAAATAGCCTTGGATACTTCAGAGAATTGGAAAATTGGCAAGCGTCCCGTGTTGATGACAGCGGCGTCGTGGGTCGTCGCTGCAACCATTAACAATGAAAAATTCATCACGATTTCATGACGTCAACGTGAGACACAGTATTATTGAGGGTTAGAATACTTTGCGTGCCAAAGCAAAGGGGTCCCTAAATTTACGCTTCTCTTCACCACCATACGGTATAACATAACAAAATTTGTGAGTCATCATTACACCAATATGACGTTGCTGTGGCGTCACAACAGGCCATACCACATGCTTTCGTCATTGCATGACGCTTGCTGGAGCTCTGCCGTTTAACATGAAAACAATATAAAGTACAGGTAGTAAGTACCTGAACAATTACGACGCGAATGCACATAGATTGATATGTGTATGTCAAGTGAATGAAATTGTAATTGAACTCTGAGTAAGCAAAATAGATTTTCAATGGTTGGGTCCTCTCGTATTGAAACTTAAGCATCGAAGTACATTATACTGATAATCAGAGCATCTTATACAATAATGCAACAATATTTGTTCAGCAGCCACTGAGTCGAGCTTTCATAGCATCGCATTGAAAAAGCAGTAAAAATATTGGGAAGGAAATTATTTATATGCATTGAAAATGTATGTACATGACAAAAATAAAATGTACCAGGTCCTTATTGGGAGTTGCATACACGATACTCAGGGGTTCATATTCACCGTGGAAAAGTCTGTAGGAGGCGTTACTTGCAAGGTTGGTTTAGAATGCAAAGTCAGGGCATTTTCTTCTTTTTTTTTGTTCAACAGTGTCGACAATAAGCGACCCATCGAGCAGCCCAACTGGTGTTTTTTTTTTTATTTTGTATGCGCTGACATCGTACAGTGCAAAGTCCTCTGCCTTTCACCTCAATCGAAATGTGACTGCCGAGCACCGTAACCATGCGTGCAGCCTTACGTTGCTTGCTCATTACTGTTTGCTGTATTAGAACAGGATAGGGGCTCGGTAGATGCTAGCGTGCCTGCTTGGTGGCCTATAGCCAAAGAAGAAAAAAAGATAGGCGAAACGTACAACAAAACAACACCATCCGGTGGTTGAAGGCAGGTGAGGATTGCGCTTCACAGGATCTTTTCTTTCACGTGACCAATGAAGGCGGGCTCGTGCGCCTTCATGGGTCACGTGATGAATGTTTAAGTGAGAAGCCCCCGTGCTTTACGGGCCCTTCTTTCGCACACGCACGCACACCCGGTTTCACGCGCTCGTTTCAATTAGGCCGGTGTGACGTCTTCATCACCCGCCAGGTGGCGCTCCTCACGCCGCCATGGCGGTGTGAGGAGCGCCAACGAGGTAGGGGGTGGCGGGGTGCGGATTTTCGCAGTATATAAGTACAGCCCGCAGAGAGGAACTTTTTACAAAGCAATCATCAGACCGCGGTTTCGCAAACGCCAGCGTACACTTCGTTTGCACGTGTCCGTTCGCAAGCATCTCTCTCCCTCTCTTTCAGCTTTAGAAAAGCTACACAGTAATCTTGGTACTGAGTGTGCGGTGGTATGTTTCTTGCTTTCATTTCTCCCCTTAAAGTGTGATCAGTGATAATTAGACGAATTTAAATAATGGTGGTTGGTGGTGCGTTTAGTGTACGTTTCATCTCGGCAAAATAAACAGAATAGTTCGCGTGCACCGGAGACGGGCTTATGTTAGGGTTACTCTAAATACTGCTTAGCAATACTTAGCAGCTTTGTTGACGTGTTACCGTAACCAAATGCAAGTGTGCGATTTGTTGTGGCACGCACACTTGCGCTCCAGGGCTTGGTTAGCGGCTGCCGAAAAGCGGGAGCACGGAAGGCAATGCAGTAACTGTGAATGGAAGCAGATATACAAACGACGTTCTTGTTTGTCTAGAAAAAACTGAAAACAATTTAGAGTACGAAGTACTCTATTATGGGAGAGCATAAAGCCGTCCCTTAACATTCAGGAGGTAGAAGGTCAACTGTGCGATTTCGTTTTATTCAGTGCATTTTTTTCAGAACCAATAAGCCTTGTATAGTGACGTGGGTCCGGAAGCGGCCTTCGCTTCAGTATTGTACACGTCAGCAATCACACTGCGACTACGAGAACCTCTTGAAAACAGTAGTTATAAAATTGCAATGACTTCTATTCTACTTATTTTTGCATTTATTTTTTCTGTTTGATTCTATCAAAACCACTGATTGAATGCGGGCCGACGTGAAGAACTTATGAAATGCAAAACGCACCACAAATGCGATCCTAACCGACAACACAAACTTTGAAAGGGATTCCTGAAATATAACAATATGTATCACGCTGTCGAACCTCCGTTATACGTTCTCTGTTTAGCTATAATGTTCTTTCTATATAAAAGGTCTGCTTATCAATACTAAAGTAATTTTCAAACAAATTGTCGAACTATTAGGCATTTTCTGTTAAGATGCGTTCTTCTCATAAAAAAGTATTGGTTAGAAATACGGTAACTTGCCACTGTCCGTGTCGGGTTTCGTCCACGACGTGGTCTGCACACTTACTCACAATTAGTCTAACTTTCAAACAAACCACGCCCATTTTACGCTGTGATAGTGCTACTATACAAAAAAATGCGGCAGATTCCACGTACCTGAGAATCCATGTTATGCAAGGCATGCGGAAGAAAGGTGATCGTGTGGCAGTTTTTTTATTGAGTGACACGTCATGAAGTGACGCTAAATAATTGTACAATTGTCGCACACACGGACATATGTTAAAGAGTTGCAGATATTTATAAGACCAATTGTTTGCATTTGCGCAACGATGCCAACTTGAACATGCGTATTACCAACACCTGTAGCTGAGATGAAGCGCTGATGCTCTCGAAGAAGCTTCCGCTGGACACTGCTACACAAATCAACTTCAGCGCATGGCAACTAACCACATCGGTCGTTAACCCGACGTGACGGATGTGTCAAAATAGTACATAGGTAATGTTTATAACATCGAGTAGGCAGCACTGAAACCACTATTAAAGTTTCACGTAGATTAGCGTCTATTTGAAAATTAGTTCTGAGACCGGGCGTAGCTTTGTGATAAATGCTTCATTGTACTTAGCTACGGAGCAGAAACCTGGAGACTTACAAAGAGGGTTCAGCTTGAATTGAGCACGACGCAGCGAGCAATGGAAAGAAAAATGGTAGGTGTAACCTTAAGAGACAAGAAGAGAGCACTGTGGATTAGGGAATAAACGGGGGTTAAGGATATCATAGCTGAAATCAAGAAGAATAAATGGACATGGGCCGGGCATGTAGCGCGTAGACAGGATAACCGCTGGTCGTTAAGAGTAACTAACTGAATTCCCAAAGAAGGCAAGCGGGTTAGGGGGAGACAGAAGTTTGGGTGGGCAGATGAGATTAAGAAGTTTGCGGTTATAAATTGGCAGCAGCAAGCACAGGACTGGGTTAACTGGCGGGACATGCGAGAGGCCTTTGTCCTCCAGTGGACGAAGTCAGGCTAAAGATGATGATGATGCTTCATTGGCACCCTGAATGCTTTGGCTCGATTCCAGCTGGTACTCGTCGGGTCGACGCTACCGACGTCGGGTATTTCGTAACACTCACGCGTTAAAATTGCCCATGTGTGTTCTAGTCATTCCTGAGCAGATACCAAGTGCCGATCACCTGTGGCACATACTCGCATATCAGCGGCACATACCCGCCCGTGTGTATGTGCCACTGTCTGACCGGAAGTATTTGGCAACGTACGCGACAGGATCCTGATATCATTCACGCTTGACAAGCGTGTCGTATTCGTCAAGACATCTCACCCTCTCAAGCTAATTTCAATTCACGCCAACTAAATGGCGTGGTCACGAGAGCACGCAAATTTAAGCGGCTAGATACGTAGATAGATATGCTGCTCAATGTTACCGAAATTCGCTAAGAAACTTCGCATTAAAAAAATATTAGTGTCTGTTGTTTTTCTTCCTCAATAGTTGTAACATGTAATACTTCATTTATTGGGATATGTAAATCTCTTTTACAGATGATTATGCTTGCTTTGGGGAGGCGCATGAGGTGCGACCCTCCAAAGAGAGGAATGATGTGTCTTTAAAGAAGATTATCATATTTTGCAAACAAGGACACAACAATAAAAGTCAAAGTTCTTCATTATTCTTTTTCTCTCAGAGCGTAGGGACTGAATTGAGACGTCACAGCATTAAAACCTCTACTAAAGTTGACAATATAATTTTTGGTACGAAAAATTATAAGGTACCTAACGCGTGGTAAGACCCATGTCATGCGAAATAGTCGTCGAGTAGCAACCTGTGCCGTGTTCCTAATGTTTCAGTCAAGTGTTCTGACGCGGATTGAAATCTTTCTGTAAATTCAGTTGTTTGTGTAACACGGCCTTCCCAATCACATCCACTTCACTGTGAAACCTGAAGGATACCTCATAGATCAAACTTAACGTTTGCTGTCACATTAGAGCACCGACATGAGTTGCATCAAACATTAGTAAAGTTGCTCTGCACTGACGAGTACATCATAGGCACCGTACGCTCCCCCGCCGCGGTGGTCTAGTGGCTAAGTTCCTTGGCTGCTGACCCGCAGGGCGCGGGATCGAATCCCGGCTGCGGCGGCTGCATATCTGATGAAGGCGGAAATGTTTTAGGCCCCTGTGCTCAGATTCGGGCGCAGGTTAGAGAACCCAAGGTGGTCGAAATTTCCGGAACTCTCCACTACGGCGTCTCTATTAGTAATATGGTGGTTTTGGGACGTTAGATCCTAATAGGCACCGTACGCTGATTTCTGGAGGCCCGAATAACCCTAGACTTTAGCTTACTGAGTCATAGTAGCAAAAATATAATATTTATTACAAGGCTGCTACAGCATAGTTAACACGGTCACTGTGTAAATTTTAGACAGCAAATCTCACATAAATAACGCTGTATTTACGCGGTGTGAGCTAATTGTAGAGTCTCACTATTGGACATGATGCCAACAAGCAATAAAGAGCAAAAGGTAAAGCCATTAATACATGTCAGTGAAGTTTTCTATGTCGTGATAACCTGCTTTAGAATAACGGCTTTGCTTATGTGCTGTATGATGTTCAGACTTTATCGTGGCAGCAATTATTTATTGTTTCTCGGGCTGCAGCATTCTGAAAGTGCTAATAAACGAGTTGAATTAATGAATAAGTTGCAAGATACAAGAGAAAAAAGACGTATTGAATAGAAGCCACATGAAATCACACTGCATAAATTTAATTACCAAGTTTTAGTAATGAGCTTCTTAGTTCTTTCCATAAGTGAACCTTTGCACACACATGCGTCGGGAAACCAGTTCTGTGGCACAAATGTTTGTTTTATTACATTTATAAGAACAGCCAGGGAGGAGAAGTGAGCCCACCCGTAGAAAACATCGAAATCGCTTTGTAATTCATCCAGCACAAGTATTCAATCATAGGCGCAGCTATTCTGCTTAAGGTGGTAATAGTGGCTCACGTTAAAAACGGTTTTTGCTGTGTGCTCTGCTATGCTAAAGCAAACGTAAAAGTAGCAATAAAAGCAAAACGTGTTTTAGATGCTGAAGTGGGTTCCGTAGAGAGCGTAATTGGGAAGAGCTGAGTTGGCACTATAATACAGGCAGTATTACTTCCATTTTGTTTCATTACATGATGGTTGTGGTAATAGTGGCAACCCTGCTGCACGTGTAAAAGTTTAATACCTTATTTGGGCTGATCCCGACGTAAAGCGAAGCCGCATTTATCTACTTTGTTTGTTTTTTCCTGTATTCACGCACAGTTCCTTTGGCCGACATTGAAACTGCGCTGTCAGGAAGACACTTCCCTTCATCATGCCACTTCATGTACTCCGGCCTTTTCCAAAAATAATCTGAAATGAAAAGCGTCCTTCTTCACCATCACCGTTTATCTGCCACCGCACTATAACCGTTTTATCGTCATTGCCTATCAACCATTTCTGATCGCCGCAGGATACATTCATATTTGCACGAGGTGGCAGCTGACAATCTCTCGCATGTTGTCTAAAGGCTCTAACTTCGCCAAGGCGAGACATGAACGGAAACTGGTTGATTCATGATACTACGTTTGTCATTTTATTTAACTTTAGCATCTTCACTTGGGAGCCTGCTCTAACTTTCTCTGCAGTGTGTGTACGAGATAAATCGCGTAAAGTCTGCAGTTGATTTTCCAGAGCAAGCAAAAGCTTTCAGTAGGATGAGGTAATAGTGGTTAACCAAGCCATCCGAGTCGCGAAAATGTTTATTTTGAGCTACCCAGTTAGTTAGCGACATGCATTGCCGACAATTCAATGTTTTGGCGAAACGATGACACTCTTACGGTTATAAATATTCAAGCCATGCAGCTATCGCATGCGGTACGCATCGCAAGTAACATTGACAATTGTGCAGAACACATGGTGTTCAGCCACTTATAAGCTACCACAATGAAAATAAAACGCCTCGTGTCTGAGGTTAAGCCATCCAGCTCGTCCGGCAGGTTTAATCAAAGAAGCGCCACAGGAGGGCGCTGGTTCTTGCAGGAGTCGTGGCGAGAGAAAAGGTGAGATCAAATAGAGGTGTCCCCTCGTGCATTATGTGCGCCACTTCTGTTCGCCTGCCGTCACCTCTGTTCCACTAAGCGATTCCTCATGAAGCTGCGAAAGTTTATTCTTCCAATTACAAGGTAGACGTAAAGAAAATGTGTTGCAGGTCTGCCTTGCTTGTATTTTGTTGATGGTGATTGTTCTTGCTGCCTGTTGTAGCTCGTATAGAGAACGTTTTGTTGCATGGCTATGAATGATGTTTCGTACACGCGTGGTGATGACATATGTTAACGGCAAGGCGTTGCTCATACGTCACTGCATGACGTAAGATTGCATACGTTCAAAGTTTTGTGAGGAATGGGAGAAGAGAGTGACGTCCACTTGATGCGGCCGTTTTTTATGACGGTACCATTCACCCGAGCGAACAAAAGCTATTATTTTGTGTATTCAGCGAACCGTTCAACGCAACTATTTTTTTGCTTTTGTGGTCTTGGAATGTCTGAACAGATTCATTTGTTAAGAAAGAAAGCATCAGTTGCCTTGTTAACGCGCATTGGGGCCGTTGACTGCATCGGCGTCCACAGGAACTATGAACTATATCAAGTAAATGCGCGGTGGCGTCACCATAGTGTCATCTGAGAAGTCATCACTTTTCAGTTCACCCAAGTTCGTGACGCTTCTGCGATGTGATGCAAGATGACATCATGTGATGAAGTCATCAGAAAACATTGTTGTTTGGTCAAAGGCGAGAAGATCCTTCAGCTCGACGCTACGTGATACTCGGAAAGGTAGCGGGGAGGAGTGACAAAATCCTACATTTGACTGAGCGAGAATGTAGATGGTGGTTGTGCTAGCCTTCAAGTCTTCACGTCGAACACATAAGAAAGCGTGTGAATGATTATTGTTTTCTTGCCTTTACACTGGAAAATACAACACGGTTTCTATCTTCAAATCTTTTTTGCGGCCCAAAAGATGCTTAACTCTTTAAAAGCTCCGCTTCGCGTAGCCATAAAAAATTTTCGCTAGGAAAGTGCGAACAACATGTTCAGGATTATTATTCAGCAGTGTTTACAAAAAGACAGCTATTAGTTTTCTGTTCAACAAATAAAAGTTGGACGCATGTTTATGTGTCATTCACTGGAAAGGTGTCCGTCAAACTGTGTAACAGTGCCCCATTCTCTTACGAGACCACTAACTTGTCATACTTTCACGGAATCTCCCACACGCAAATGTCCAATGAAAACTGTGCAGTTTGTGCCCTTCACAAACTGTGCACAACACTTGCGGTGCCTGTGAACATCAGTCGTATCTGTGAAACAAGATTCGTACTTGCGCCTGTTTGGCTGAGCCCAGTGGCTCCCATGGTGTGAGTTTTCTCCACACATCGACCACATTAGATGCTTTTTTTGTCTTATTTTGCACTTGATAATTACAGAAACTTCAGCAATTTTCGCAGTTCATATATAAAATTGTGGTCACGAATCTGACAAAGCCACATCTATGAGGTATAACTAAGCATATATTTTATAAATGCCTTCATATTTGCTGCATAATGTTTATTATCTTCATGCAGGTTTCATATATCACGTTTTCTCGTAGATATTTCATATTAGACCGCCCTTCCCTCCCTGAGTGACTCCGCTGTTACAAAAATGTCCTTTGTAGTATTGCACTGCTCATTAACTTAGAAAAAAATACGCACATATCCGCTATATTCACACATCCACGATTTAGCAAAAAATCTTAGCATTTGTGGCCGTCTTAACTTTGACCCAGTTATGAACGTATCTACTGCTTCAAGTTAAAACCAACCCAATAGCTGCTAGGTCAACACACATCGCAAATGAGCGACGTTCATTTTCCTGCACACCTAACACTTTGTTATAGATAGCACCAGCTAAATGTTTTGCTTACTGAGACAGGCAATGTCAAAGGACGCTTTATCGTAAAGATGAGTGAGTGATACACAAGCGTCTTATTTCTTTTATGAGGAAGGGTTTCTAGTGAGGAGAGTATCACATCTACGACGACGAAATACAAGAACAAGCGCGTTATTTTAATTAGGTGTATGTCAGACAACACCAAGTGGTCTAAATTAATTTAGAATAACTAATTTCTGTTATGACCTGCCTGAAAATATTATTGTGGTGTTTCACGTATACCTCCGGAAAATATTATTATTGTTAATATTAATATTACACTATACAAAGCGTTGGTGAGGTGTAGATATTATTTTCACGGTCTATATCAGGCATGTAAATGGGGCGCCTTCAAAAACAAGTCAATTAAGATACACGCAGAGTGCCAGCCGACATTCATGATTGCCGCTTCTAGTCAAACTAATCTTCTCTTCCGGTGAGCCAGCGATCGTCGGAAGTTTCGTGCACATCAGCGTGGGATCTCGATTACTCGTGCCAAGTTCAGAGACGAGGATTAGCGGCCATCTGCTATCCCAGCGATTATCTCCGGTCTACACGTAAGCCAGGTGTTCCCCCACAAGTGACGCGAAAACGTAAATCCAATATGAAGAGCTAAGGCCAACGCAGTAAAAATGACGCGCAAGCGTAGCCATCTCAATAAATCTATCAGCTGCCGTAGTCGATCGTAGATTCTGCAGCAGGGATATCATGGAAAGCCTTCCACGCAAGACACGTCAACGCTCTATGCCGTAATTTGAGCGCTTCAAATGTGCTCTTTCTTACTGTATAGTAGTTCACTTCGGAAGTTACCAGTATTGCCTGATATGAAAATAACATCTCAGTTGGTACCTGCAAAATTGTCTTGTGTGTATCGCGCTTATTTCTTTTAGTTCAAACTTGAAAGAATTCTTCTCGATTTTCTTCCGTTGAATCTATAGGACATGTTAGACAGTAATCATTACTCGACTGGCAATACCATCCTTATACTATAAAAGTCTGAGTTGGATCTTGTTTTTCTGTCGTATATTTGGAAATATCCGGGCATGAGCGTTTCACGCTATAACGCTATAACACATTTTTTTTTTGTGGAAGGCTGCATTTGCATCAGTTTATATTTACGCTGTTCCTATATATTTTTTGAACTTTTATTTCAGGACTTTCTTGTCACCTTCCTTTATCCCCCAGTGTAGGGTAGCAAACCAGATGTCTTTCTGGTTAACCTCCCTGCCTTCTCCCTTTTTGTTGCTTCCTCCTCCTCCTCCTTATTTCAGGAAATTTGGGCAATTTAATGGCGGTCGCGTTGTCAATTATCATCGCATACGTTTCCAGATTCTAATCGATTTTAACTGCGAAGAATTATCAGTGTGTGTTGATTTTTTTTTTGCCTTTGATTTTGCATTCTGCCAGTGGTTTAGTTCCTCTTTAATGCACTTCATTGCGAATTTCTCTTCAGTGCTATTGGTTGCACACGAACTTCTACTGTGGACGTACAGCGTATGGCACTATACACATCTCGCACCCATGCACAGACACATGTCCAGCATAGTTATTTATCAACGCTGGCTACATAATACGTACGTCTACCTTTATAACCTGAACACTCAAACTAGCCTTACTTTGTCGACAAGCTGTCATTACTAATGTATCCCTTATTCATTTTACTGGGACATCAAAGTGCATCGTCATTGCTGAGATCACTCAAATAATGCATATTTTACTTTATTTTTACCTGTGGATTGTGTATGCCCGTGCCATAACGCCCACTCAAAGTGAGCAGCTGACGTCAGCGCTCCATCATACAGTGGTAACTATAGTATTTCCGGACGCCGTCAATAAAACAGCTTTCAGTGGCCGAAAGGGAAACCAGCATATGAGCGTTTGGGTTGTGTTTGTTGTACAAGCTAGAAGTGCAGTACAGGCCGCGGTCTCTACGCACAATGCGATCACTTGGCAGGGTTGTTTTATGAACTTCGCCCCAGCTGATTTGAATAATCTTTTTTTTTTCATCGGTCTACCCAGCTAGCGGCAGCGTAGAGGTTCTAGGTGTTCCTTTTTATTCTAGTTCATTATTTTTGGTCACAAATTTTATTGTCATTAGTATTTTAATTATTATTTATTTATATTCAAGTTATTTTGTTAGTGATGCGTGTGTTTTAATAATAAAACGCTTCTTGCAAATAGTCAATTAGTACTACACTGGCTTCATAGGACAACTTGTAGCTTCTGTTTTGTTGTGATTTACCAGTTACCGGGGAGACAGTGATGTGTGAAGCACCTCGACTATTTGATTTCTCAGCGTTCGCCAGCAAAAAAAACTAATAAAAACTACCAGTTGTTCCATGTATGAATAAAACCGATGAGCAGAGCTCCTTTGAAGTGAGACGAAAACGTCTACGTATGGTTTGAAACTGTTTATTTAAAGCATTTCAAACTAAGATTTCTGTTTTTTGCTTGGTCTTAAAGAAGACTGCGTTGTAATTGTGCAGGGATATATTTAGGGGCCTAATTGGAACTTCCAATTACGAAATTGAACTACAGATGCGAAACTGTTTATGTTGACGTATACCCGTGCCCGTCATTTGACAGATCACGCGTCAAGGCACTGCACGTCTTTTGAACGTCCCCCGGTGCATTGACGCACTGTCCGTTGACACTGTTTTCTCCTTCTAGCTTGGTGAGACAGCAAATGTACATGAAGGGGATTCGGGCTAATATTTGTGGTTCTTCGATGAGGTTCAGTCGAGGCAAAGTATGTGGTTTCGGAGATGTGATGACTGTGACGAGTGAGCCGTAGGGGCCGATTTATTGGTGATCGGTGTGCGGAGCCGATTTAGCATTTCAGTTGCGCGGGAATTACCATGATGGTGATAGCGGTGAAATGATGAAGCTCGCCTATGCGCGTGCTCGTGCGCGTACTTTGTGAAAAGCTCCCGGGCCACGGGGACAGCTCTGCTAACCTCAGAGGATGCTCAAGGTGGCTGCTGTTCCAGGATAGTGGAGGACGACGATTACCGGGCAGAACGCAGTAGCTGGTGCAGCGAACGCTTATTTTCGAGCAGCGAGTGGGCTCGTCCCTTGGGAATCTTTCGTACGGTGATTTCGTTGAGCTTTGGGTGAATTTGATCTGTTGAAACTAGCTGACGTTGTATATTAATTTTTAAGCAATCGAATTAGTGCTAATGTCCAATTTGACTCCTGGCCAAGGGCACAGCCCTTGGTCAGCCTCCTTGCCTAATGATGAATTGCCATTGGAATATTTTTTCCGAAGTGGTGTTGGCAGCATCCCTGTTGCGCTGGTGCCCTCGAGTGGTGGATTGATTAGGCTCTACAACCCGAACGTGATCCAGGTGGAGTTGCAGGCCATGACGCCGCACTTTCAGATGATAAGTGATGTTCGTCAGTTCGAAAGAGGTGGTTCGGTATGCAGATCGTCAGATCCTTCGTGCGTTTCTGACATCCTAAAATGCAAGACATTTGCTTCGGTCCCGGTGAGTGCATTTATCCCGCCTCATTTAGCGTGCACTAAGGGAATTGTACGATAAGTCTACTCTAGATTAACGCCCGCTGAGACTCTAGAAAAGGTGTCTGATGCTGGGGTCATAGCTGTGTACCGATGCAACCGATTAGTTAACGGTGAGAAAGTCCCCACTGAGTCGGTTATTGCTACCTTTGCTGGCACTTATGGTCCATTCGAGTTGAAAATATGGCCGCTTATTTTCAGAGTCAAACGTCTCGCGTCTCGTCCTCTCCAATGTCAAAACTGTTGGCGCTTTGGTCACAGTGCAGGGAGCTGTAAATTAAATTCACGTTGCTGCATCTGCGGTGATACCCATCCATCGAAGGAGTGCAACGCCGAAACCGAAAAGTGCTGCCGCTGTGCAGGAAATCACGCGGCCGATTTCCTGAACTGCACCGCAAGGTCTAATGAAACGCAACTTCTAGATATCATGGACAGACGTCGTTGCTCGCGGCGAGAAGCAATAAAAGTTATGAAGGATAGAACCTTTGGTCGAGGCACGAACAACTAAGTGAGACGAAGATTCTGAATCTTATTGAGGCTGCAGAAAAAAAGGCGATGTCGAAAGCGCTGGAACACATAGTTACGAGCGTAAGTGAGTGCATCTCTCAAGTGTTTTGCTCATAGATGACACAGCTGGCTTCTGCAGTAGCAATACCCATAGCCAAGTCGGCCCCTTGTTCAGTGGAAGAGATACCGAATTTAGCCCCACAGCGGCAATCCCGAGAGGAGAAAACCCCAATTTTGTCCGTACCTTCTACGACGACCCACGCGAAGGATCTGAATGAAATGGACGTATACCAAGATTTCAGGCGTCAGAAGCGCACTGGATCTCCTGTAAAATCTCCTTGCCCAAACAAAAAACCTAAAAAGGGCAGCGAAAATGCCAGTGCAGTTATTAAGGAGAATATTTTAGAAGCTGCCATTGCTGAAGTGTTTTTCTCGTCAACATAGATACCTTGAAAGTAGTGCAGTGGAACTGTAGGTCTTTGATTTCTGCTTCTACTGACTTATTTTGCTTAATTATTTAGTTATATCCGGATATAATCTTTTTACAAAAAACCTGGCTTAACCCTGTTAAGAATTATCATTTAAACAATTTTAGAGCATTTCGGTTAGACCGTCCATCACTAGGAGGTGGTCTAATTATACTAGTCTCGAATAAATTTTGCCGCATGGCGAACATAGCTTTTCAGCTTATGTCCACAGACTGTGAAATTTCGGCAATAGACCTCTGTCTGCCAGGGCACCGCTCTTTTTAACTTATAAACGCATATTTTCCAACGGGTTTGCATAATACTCAACAATTAGATACTGCCTTAGCTAATTGCAAGAATGATTTACTTCTGACTGGTGATTTCAACTCACATCATGTTTCATGGTGATTTCGAACAGACCTTTCTGGTACTGTTCTGTGGGATAGGATGATTATTAAAAACCTTACCTGCCTAAATGATAGACAACCTACATTCATTTGCGGACAGACACGATTGGTATTAGATCTCACGTTTTGCAGCCCAGGTGTTTCAATAAAGTCTTCAAAAACAATTGATTTCTCTTCAAACAGTGACCGTCTTCTTGTATACTTTGAAATCTCATGTGCTGTGAAATCTACTGAAAGGACAGAGAAAACATTGATCAATTACAAAAATTTAAAGACTGCT
The DNA here is from genome assembly GCA_013436015.1 of Rhipicephalus annulatus. Lineage (NCBI taxonomy): Eukaryota > Metazoa > Arthropoda > Arachnida > Ixodida > Ixodidae > Rhipicephalus > Rhipicephalus annulatus. Next base: position 38,099 of record WOVY01002252.1, on the reverse strand, counting down.
TGCGTGTCAACATTAGGGCAGTGTCCAGTAGTCAAAATGAAGACCTCGGCAGAAATGTCTGTTCTGCTTTAAAAATCTCCAAGAACACTTCAGAATTTGTAATTGCTTCGTCGTCATCCAAAAGTGCCTAACCTAGAAGATGGTTGAATAATGAGTGCACACGAGACTATAGAAGAAGAAAAGCTGCATGGAAAAGGTTTATACGAAATCAGAGTCCAAAAAATTGGAAGGATTATCAGTTCATTGCGGCAACGTTTAAACGCACTGTATCGCGAGCGAAAGAGAAATATGACCAAGAACATTTCGAGTACCTGTCTAAATCAAATAACAAACGTGCTTTATTCAATTTTTTTCGTGGTAGGAAGAAGACCCCTATACCAGGAAACGTTGACTCAGTACTTCACACCTCATAGGAAGTACAGGAATCATTGAATCAATTGGATGAACAATTAGAAAACAGGTTCTCAACGCATCTTCCTACTTCTGCTTACACAACAACCATCTATGACTACACAGAAATATCGACTTTCGAATTAAATCAGTCTATGGAAAGATTTCCAAATGCAGCACCAGGCCCTGATGGAATAAAGAATACGATGCTAAAAATACTACACAGGGAATATCCGAATGATCTGTTAGGTCTCGTCAATTATTCCCTTAGAAGAGCATGGATCCCTTCTGAATGGAACATTGCGAAAATTATACCATTGCTTAAGAACCAGGGGGCAGGCTGTAATTTAGACAACATACGACTGATAGCCTTAACATCTAATGTAGTAAAACTTATTGAAAGGGTAATTCATGCTCGTATAATTAAGTTTATTAACGAGAAACAACTGTTGAGTTCTTCCCAAATTGGCTTCAGATCTGGATATTCCATATGACATGCACATGTAGATCTGGAAAGTCGTATTCATATTGCCCGTCACAAAAAGCAGTTTGCGGCATTAGTAACGTTAGACATATGTAAAGCATACGATAGTGAAGAATATTCTATCTTGACTAATCAGTTATGAAGTCATGGACTTTCACCTTATATGGTAGCATGGGTGACGGAATTTTTAAGTAAAAGATAATTCAAGTGTTATCAAGGCGGTTTCTCTTCCCGTAAGCACAAGCAAACCCGAGTTGTACCTCAGGGGTCAGTACTTTCCCCGGTATTATTAAACATATTGCTTAGTACCACCCCCGTTCATCCAGATGTGAAAACCTATGTTTACGCCGATGATATTGCTTTCTTTGCTATGGCAAATGACTTCCACTGTCTCTACACTATCTAGCAAGCATATCTTAATGAAATAGAACATTGGCTGGATGGATTGATGTTGAACCTGAATACCGGTAAATGTGCTATTCTCGTTTTTCCTATCAAAGATCCCGTGCATATATCTATTAATTTCAAGCTTCGAGATATACCACAAGTACAATCATTGAAATATTTTGGAGTTATTTATAATGAACATCTCAATTGGCGCCCTCACATTGAATAAATCGCGACAAAAGCAGTACGCGCGATGGGCGTACTGCGGGGGTTGAGCAATTGTAGATCAGGTATGAGAAGAAAGGCACTTTTGATTATATATAAAATGTATGTCCCACCTGTGTTAGACTTTGGCTGCGTTCTTTTTTCTGGTGCGCCAGCCTACAAACTTCGGCTGCTCGTTCTATTGGAAAGAAAGGCTTTACCGCTCTACTTATGACTTCCAAAGTATACTGCAGATGCAGTGTTATAACTTGAAGCACGAATACCAACCTTATTAAGTCGCTTTAACATTCTTAATATGCAGACCTTTTTACGACTATATGAAGCACCGTTTCAACCTGAACAAATTATTTTTATTTCCAATCCTGACCTATTCTTCTCCATGCATTGGCCCAGATTTCACAAACCACAAATAGTAATTGTTCAATCGGTAGTTGAGCCTCTATATGTACAAGTTCGTAATCTGATTCCTTTAACTGAGCAACGAAATTCTCCAGAAATTGTTTACCATAATATCTTCCCAACTGACGCTAAGCTATTACCTACAGGCATTTTAAATGGTTAATTGCAGGACCACTTAAGTACTCTGCCAACGAATGTCATTATAGCAACAGACGCATCTCAATCACATGAAAAATCAGGCGCTGGAATATATTGCGCCGTACTTGATTGGTCTTCTTCACTTCGCTTACCGGATTTTCTTCCTGTCTTTCTGGCTGAATTCATGGCAATAATGTTAGCTTTGCGAAAGGTAAATGTTTCCATTCCAGTCGTAGCAGTCATAACTGATTGATTATCAGTGTGCTCTTCTCTGTCCGCATCTGGTCGCTCACCCATACTGAAACTTTTTAGATCATTGGTTTTCTGTCATCTCCGAAGTATTCATTTAATCTGGACACCAGGGCACAAAGGTTTGTTGTTAAACGAAATAGCTGATTCTATTGTGGAGGCATCGCTTTCGACACCAATATTCCTATTTTCCCTCATACAATATACTACATTGTGGCGTGATTTCGCACACTTAAAATTAGGCACAATTTGTCAGACCCTGCATTGACGGCTTCTCCAGAGCACAGACACTTGTTATTTCTCTGGCGCATTGAACTGTCTAATTCAAGGATGATGGAAGTTGTCATCACGAAATTTCATTGCCGCGTTACCTCCCTCAATTTTTACTTGCATAGATCCGGTATATTGAATTCCCCTATGTGCATTTACTGTAATCAAGAGGAAACGATCAGTCATTTTTTACTACATTGTCACCATTTCAATTTATTCAGGCAAAGCATACTAGAACCACCTCTTCGAAGACTGGGCTTGCAATTATCACAACCTGATCTTCTTTCAATTGGAGCCTCTACACTGGGTTTCAGCCACAGGAATCCTTTGTTCGCCGTTCAAATGTACATCACTGCGACTGAACGATTTTCTTCCTAAACTATGGTCTCACTATTTTTCTTCAATTTTTGCCAACTTGATATTGGCATTTCAAATCAAAATTAGGTTACAAAAGTTTTTTACAAATGACGCAATTCTGAAAGTACAGGGCAAATTCACCTTATAATCGGCCACTCCCCTCCTTTGGGTAGGAGCCATTTGCACAGGGAAACAACAACAACAACAACAACAACCTCAGGAGAGCTGAATGCAAGAACAAGTTGGGGCCACATTCAACTGCTCGTTCTGACCCTCGGTGTCCGGGCCTTGTCTCGGCGTTGAAGTCCTCGAGTGCGTTCTGGACCGGGCATCGCCCCACCTCATCGCCGGGTTGGTCCGAAGCAACGTTCTTCCAGGCCAGCCACTGCTCTCGTCTCGGAGCGAACGTACGCAGCCGGCTTCGATAGTTGTCAAGGCTTTCGACCCCGTGTCCTGGGCGCTCGCTACCGTCGAGTGTGACCTGGACGCCAGCAAGGTTGAAGTGTGCGGAACATCGACGTAATCTCGAGTCAGCGAGCTACACGAGAAGGTGTGTTCCCACCGTACGCTACCGCGACGGACTCAACGCAACGTTGCCCGGTGCTACGGTCATCGCAACGACGGTGCGCGTGAGTGTCGTCTTGAAAACTTGGTGGCGCGGAAGTTAAGTGCATTGAGTGTTAAGATGTGGACTTACGTCTCGCGTGGACAGGAACTTCCCAGTAGACTTTCTTTCACCTCGTATTGTCCTGATGTTCTTTGTTAGATTTCTTCGTGTGAGTTCTTGTCCTCGTCCAATATAAAGAACGTCTTCGTGTTATCAGGTTGTCTTGAGTGCGTCCGATGACCTGGGCCCATTGAGTAAACCCCTTACTCACCATGGGAGAGTAATTGAATTGAAGCCGTTCATTGTCATAAACAATGGCAAATTGGCCCGCACAAGTAACCTGTTGCAAGTCCCGCACAGAAATCCGCGTGGTCGTCCGCACCTCCTTGACCACTCCGACTTCGAGTTCACATTTTGCCTCACTGCAAATACCACTGATAAAGGAGAGATTGTTCTTCAACCAGAGTCTTTCGCATACGCGCCAAGCAACTGGGTTCGAAAGTTCACTTGGTAAAATCACGTTTGAAATGACTGCCGGCACACATGACGAGGCAAGGTGCAGCACTTCCTCGCTTTACAGCCACTTCACACGTTCGGTCCAGCTGCATTTCTTCGACAACGAGCTGCGCCTCTTTTGCCGAGAGTCCAATGAGCGGAATCGTACGCTCGAACGTCTCCCGTTCACGCAGGCCTTCGTTACCCGCATGCTGAGCCTTACTACGAGCGCTTTCTACGTGCAATTCCCGAAGCGCCTTCTGGACGCGTGCTTGTTTTGCGCATATACAAGGTCATGACTAGGTGCCTGATCTCCCTGCTGGCTTTCACGAAGGTGATGGCGTGTAAAGCGGTACAGGAGAACGTCTGCCGTGCCCACAATTCGTCAGCCCAGAGGATTGACCAACCAAAGTGCATACGTCAGAGCGAAGCATGGGGCGAAGTGATAACTCATGCCAAACTATCGCAGCGTGCGCCAGACTACTGCTACATTTACGCCGTAATGCACTACATTTTCGGCGTAATGAACGCGCCATTCACTACCGCGCCTGCGCTCACCGGCAGCGCGCACATGTCGTTTTGCTCAGCGCGCTTGCCCGCGCTAGGAGCTTCTCCCGACTGCGACGGCGGAGTGCAAACCTAAAGAGCTCTGCTTCTAATAGTATCAATAGTAGTGTGCAATAAAAAACAAGTTGTCTAGGGAAATTGTAAACATCCTACCCACTAATAAGTGTTTAGCTTCCATTCCATGGTAACACGGCTCAATTTACAGCTTTTCGGCTCCAAGAAACTCAACGTAAACAAGAAGCTACCAGTTGGCGCAATAAGCAACCATACTACCTATAGAAGCGTACACACTTGTTCAGCTAATATAAGCCACCACAGATTACTGTACTTACTTACACACTCTTCAATACTGCCCTACCATTCTTTCCACCTGCAGAACGGGGTTTTAAGCGCAATCGCACATGGCTTTCGAGATTTTATAGGCTTTCGAGACTTTAGATAGCAGAGTGCGCCATGTATGAAAGGAACAACTTTGAAGCAAACGTCCTACAGGTGTAAACTTCACTCATTTAGCTTCGCATACTGAGAACATCACTGTCTCCCGAACCTGTGGTACCATAGTTCGAAGAGCGTCCCATACGCCGGCAAGAACGCTACAGAGAAGTAACAGTATTATATATTCAGATCAGTGTTTCTAAAATGGCAGCGTAACGGAACATTCAATGACTGCTATCGAAGTTTATGTGCATTGTGCGCTCCCGTGCTGACCCAAGGACATTCATAATAAAGAAGGCACGCACAAAAACGCCCACTGAGTTCCAACGCGTCAAAAGGGAGGCATGCAGCTTCGGTACTGGGAAGTCAATTACCCACTAGTTTGTTCTACTTCAGTCACACCCCTCGTTCGCAGCGGGATATTCAGTATGACAACAGACACAAAAAAGTTGCTTTATATTGTTTTTGTTTCATTTTTTCATATGCACGAAGCTTGACTTTGCTGGAGCGCCACCAAACGCGTCGTCTGCAAGCGCGGTCCTGAGAGCAGGCGTGATTGACCGAATGGTGGGGAGGGGACGCCTACCAGACGACGCTCGCTTGCGGCACAAACGCCATCTGGATCTGAGCACCCCGCCACTCTAGTCCTATTGTCGGAGTGCATGGCGTCACGAGTCAATAATGAAAAGGCAGGGGATAACTGCCGTTTTTTAGGCTTCGGTGATGAAAACGATACCGTGTGTATATTAGGTGGCGTACCTTTATATGTGCAAAGTGGGCCCTTTTTTTCTCTTTATTTCAGTGTTTGCCCTTCTGTTAGAGCTACATCAGACTGACTGTAAAATTAGGGGCTTAAAAGCCTATTATGCATGAGGCAGTGAATTCGACTCTTTTTTTTTTTTAGGCGGGGAATGTTCGGTTTTCTTCGCTGTCTTTATGTAGGCACACAAAGGCATATTCCTTGCATATCAATACTTCAGAAGCTCCATGAAAGCGCAAGTTTGTTCATTCTTTGATTTGTGAATCTGCGATTACATACCTATGTTTATAGCTGGCATTGTGAATTTATTTTGCTGTTCTGCCATTTCATTTGATTCGAGAACCCTAACCTGCATTGTACTGAATTATAAGCTGCGAATGAAGTGCTGATTTTATGGAAGGGTTTGTCATCAGAATTGAGGCGTTTATAATAGCGGTAGATTGTAATCGTTCATTGGTTTCTATTTAGCGCATTTGGTTGCCGTCAATTGTTCGTGCATGAATGCACACGTTAGGACAACTGAACATGCCCTTGTTTAGCGAAGACTCATCATTCCTTTTAGAACAATCCGTATATTCAAAAAGCAATTGCATACGTTGACCAGATACAGTGAACATTTCAGACTTTGTGGAAAACTCATCATCATGCATAGGTAAATGTGCATACCACGCGCATGACCTCTTCACAATGAGAGGGGCAGTAAGGTCTTGACGAAGGAGTCAAGCGCAGTCAATCGGGTACAGTAAGTTGCTCTAATGCTTCTCAATTAATTAGTATTGGCCATTTTTTTCCTAGAGAGTAGTAATATTCGAAAACTTTACAGCTTCTTTGGGACTAGCATCTATAGACATCTATTTTGTTTTTCGCAAAAGAAAACTTTCCTTCGGCCTTATTTGCCTCGATTTGGTGTTTCGAGTGTAAAACTCTGATATATTATTTGAATTACCTATAACTGACTGTTTGTTAGAGCCCTCGTGAAAAGCTTCAATGTCATGACAACATGAACGTTGCATCAGCCTGTTTTTTACCTGCATTACTTGGACCGAACCTTCCGCATAAAATTTTGACAACACAGCCGTCCTTTTCAGAAGGAAATATTGATAAACGATTCATCCTGCGCAAAAATAAACACACACTTTGGCGATATAGAAAGAATCCCGATGTTGTTTACATTAGCGTATATGAAGAAAAAAAAACATATGAATGACGCCTTTAGGCTGATGTCGAAGTCACGCATAAAAAAATGTGTTCGCATTTCTTGGCTTCGCTGTAATCGCCGACGTCTGCAGTTAGTCTTGCAAGGGAAGATCGCATCAGCGGCTGTGTACGGAAGTGCGACGCACTGACGTTCACGTAGCGCATCAATAATTCATTACATCCGTGTCGTTCTACGAACACGCCGCTCACACTGCACCATCTTTGACGTGTACGGTCGCCGGCATACACTGATCACGCGATCTGCTTCGCATTAGAATCGCCATGTTGATAACGCAAGCAGCCTTAGCAGTGGAGCAGTGACAGGCGTTCTTTTAAAGTATAGCTGTGCAGGTCGCGAGAGCGAATCCCGGCTGCGACAGCTGCATTTTCGATGGAGGCGAAAATACTGTAGGTCCGTGTGCTTGGATTTGGGTGCACGTTAAAAAAGCCAGGTGGTCAAAATTTCCTGGGTGGTCCAGTATCACGTCTCTCATAATGATGTGGTAGTTTTGGGACGATAAACCACACCCATCAATCGAATCAAAGCATAGCTGTTCTGTTATCATCGAGCTTAGTCGTTTATCGTAGGCGGAGAATAATCATTCCCATAAACCGCTGCGCTAAATCACCGTCCAAGCATTGATTATAGTGTTAGGAAAACAAGCTGAAACGTTGTTGGAATCGCAGAATATCTGTGATACATATGTCCCTTAAGGATTTCAAAACTGCGTAATTAGAGCCCAGGTTTCATATGTGTCGCATATTGAAAATTATCATCATCATGATCCCGCACGTGTTCAATCACAGTAGAACAGTAAAACGTACCCAATGGCTCTGCTATGATGCAGCCTTGCACACCTAGTGCGAAGCGGCGGTAATTGATTGGGGATCTCTACATATAGAGAAAAATAGATAAAATGAAAAGACAGGCAAGTGAACCTGGTTGATGAACCGGTTTTTTACCCTGTACATAGAGGTATATACCATTTTAAAAGGCTGAATGCGAGGCGCTTATTGTGAACACTTTGGTCCCCCCCCCCCCCTCCAAAAAAACAGACATATCATCACCACTAGATTAGATAAGATAATCAGTCTTCAAACACGTCTTTTCGACGCTTTGCAAAAGTCACGTAGATATGCTGTCACTGGAAGCTTCATTGCTCAAATACATGGGCTCGAAGCAGCAAGCTCGAGCCAGAAAGCTACCCACGTCTGTAGCGCAAGCAATGCACACGAAAAAGAAAAAAACTGCAGGAAAAGCTCTCAGCAGGCAGACATGGAAGCTTTTTGGCATTACATGGTTCTGATCATTTCACTTATGCACAGGATGACCTCAAGAAAATAGGACAGCGTTGTGGTTTTCGAGTGGTTTTACAGTGGAAGGTGCAGTGTATATGGCTAGGAGAAACAAAACACAGTCCGGCCGTGGTGTCATGAGCCATCTCCATTGGCTGTGTTTTCAGTTACGTCACTCGTAGCATCCTGCCAAAGACGCGCGCCATTGGCTGCCTTGCCAATGCTCTCGATATCAAACGCAGCTGATTTAGCTTATGATGTCAAACGCTTGATGATTGCGGGAGTGCGTTCGCCGGGGCGAACACCCGATTTCAGTGGGAGTTTCTCCAGCAGCACTTTGGCTTCGGTTGCGACGTATGTGACCGACAATGGTTACAGAACAACTACTGTGATTAACGCATTTAAGTACTCATTACACTCTTTTAACACCATGATTACGAGGTCCACAATCTGCAACATGCGAAATAAACACTTTGGTAAATCCAAGGCAAGCGTGTTCAACCTTAATAAGAAGCCCGAACATATAGCCAATAGTCGTGAAAGGCTTCAGTGCAGCGTCGGGTTGAAACCACTGCTGAACACCGGGGCCTAACGCTTCAACTTTTGATGGTTAACCAGTTGTAGGGAGAACTTGGGCGGTTTTTGAATGTAAAAGCATTCTTTAGCTGGGCTATGTCAGGCATCCGGCATTGTCCACTCACTGGTAGGTGTTATCACTTCCTTCTCACTCCCTCTCGCATAGCAACCGCTGCGGGGGCGCGCGCTTATTCCCGTCCTATGATCCGAGGCACTGCGTCATGCTGCCTACCAGGCTGCAGAAATTAGGTGCCTTTTTCCTCTTCTAACCACAACCATCGCCACCTATATTGCGGAGCTTGTGGTGCGATAGAGTGTAAGAAATTGTAGGTGCAGTGTTTCACCGTTCGGTCTCTCTTCTCGCTGCACCCAATCTCTCGTTCACTCGCGCGTCACTCTCGATCGTTTGCTGGCTGGGAAACTCTCAAGAGCATCCGGTAGTGTGTGCTCGAGACGCAGCCGTGAAACGCCAACGCCGAGCCGAGAACGCTAGATCCCCACTCTTTCGTCCTCTCACTCTTCACACTCGGCTGTTTTCTGGTTTGAAGTATTTCAAGCCGATGGCAGAAGTCGGTGAAGGCGAATGTCTGACGGCAACGGTACCCTCTCTCGACGCAAGAAACGCATTCGCATTTCCTCACGATTCTTTTTGGCGAGGTGGGGGCATTTCTTTAATGCGAATGCATTTCTTAGTCGGACTATGTCGGGTGTTCATCATCATCCGTCCACCGTCCTCTCTCATAGCAACAGCTGCGGGCGCAGGCGTCCCTAGCAACCGGAGCCTCACCTTGTCATGCTTCGGCATCGGCAGCAAAAAATGCGGGCACGTGTGATTGTACTCGCCCCCAGCAACCAGAATCCCTGTTTCCTAGACCTGAATGTGACTTGCTACCGCGTCTATGCAGTGTGTTTGAAACGCGTATGTGGCGTTTGTGCTGCAGTGAAGGTGGTGGCAACATCCCTGAGGGGATTGAGCGCATCGTTGTGTCCACTTGTGGCACATCGATGTGGCAATTGAGTGCGTCGATGTGTGAAGTAAGCGTTAAGTTTTTTTAACCGTGCGTGCTTTAGAGCTGGAAACGCATACCGCGTTTCTCCCGGCAGAGAAACGCCACGTGTGGTGAACGGTGCTATTGGCTGCACAGCTTCAGAAAAAAATAAAAAAAAACATTATTCTTCTAACACTGTGTCCTCAGGTGTGAAACGCCATAATGAACGCTACGCAATGCATTCTCATTTCTTCCCAATTCCCTTCGGGGACGTGGGGGCATTTTTTCTGCGTAGCAGTCCTTTCAAAAGTGCGACTCGGATGTACCTATTTCGTGACATTCACTGTTGCCGTTTGTTTGGCCTTCTTGTATGAGCATCCTCTTCATTGTCGACGGGGTATATATACGGTTGCGTGACACGGTTGTATGTAAGCATCAAACTTTATTTCGGAACTATGTCCGTCTTGGCCTGGTATAAGGTGGCAGGATGGGCATGCTAGTCAAGGCGCGCACAAGTGGCCGATCTGGCACATCACAGTAGAGCAGTCCCGTTCATTGCTTCAGAGGGATACCGCACCGATATTTGCATTGTGTAATTTGCTTATTCGTTACTTTGAAAATGGCTGCTTATAGACACAGATATTCAGGTTGGCAAACTTTTCCATAGTTAACAAGAAATTCGTTACCATCCGTATTTTTGACACTCTATAAACATTTGTATCTCTCATGCGCCAGCTGTCACGTGAAAAAAATCGAGGCACAAGTGCTTCATCAAGCATCGTAAACAATATGTAGAAGGCAGAAACATAATCATTTCCGAATCCCACTTTCATGCAGAGAGTTCTCTGTAGGCAAGACAGGAACATGTCCAAATTACGACTTTTCTGAGCACAAAAATTTTCTACGCAGTGCTTTGTGTATGCCAAACAATTATTGTTCTTAGCTCTAAGGGACACGTCAGAATATATTCTTATTCCCCAAGCACGGTATAGTTGAGATTGATTGTCCAAATAACTTCTAAATACTTATTATAGAAAAAAAATTAGTATCAGACTGGTAGCTCTTATTTAGAAATAACAAAATTTTCAAGTTACGGCAAGATAACAACACCATTATTTTTTTCCAGGGTTTCTTTAGAGTGCACAAAATTCAAAAATTACCACGTGGTCACCCCTTAACGCGCGTTGCTTTAAGTGCCCTCAAATGAGTGTTGAAGTAATTACCGAAGGCTCCTCATGCACGAAGGTCGCTTGAACAGGCTATCAGTGACTACTATGGACAATAAGCCATAGTTGGATAGTACCATTAAAAAAAGGGGGGGGGGGTGCGATAGAAAGAAACTAACACATAAACTTCGACGAAAAAATTGGCTGCCACGAGCATTTCAATACAAAACCTTAGGCAGCAATCGGCTCAGCATAGATGTTTTTTTTTTTAGGGCCAACGATTTCTATTCGGACCCTCTTCCCCATTATGTTTATCATTGGCCCAAAAAGAAAAAAAAAAGACGTCTGTGCTGCGCCGAATGCTGCCTCCGGTCTCGTATTGCAATGCTCGTGGCAGCCGATTTTTTCGTCGAAGTTTATTCTGTTAGTTTTTTCTTTCCCCCCCCCCTTTTTTTTTAATGGTACCATCCAACCATTGCTTCTTGTCTATCATAGTCACCGATAGCCCGTTCAAGCGACCCTCGTGCGTCAGAAGCCTTTGCTAATTCGTTCAACTTACATTTGAGGGCACCCAAAGCGCCACGCGTTAGGCGGCATTGACGTGGTATTTTTTGGAATTTCGCGCACTTTGAACAAACTCTGGAAAAAATAAATCAGCGGTGCTATCTTACCGTAACTTGAAAATTTTGTTATTTCTGAATAAGAGCTACAAGGCTTGTATTTATTCTTTTCTCTAAAGACACTTATTAAAAAGGTAATTAGGCAATATTTGTTAATTACTGTGCTTGGCGGATAAAAAATTTTCTGACGTGCTACACACAGCTAAGAACAATACTGCACAAACTGGAGACACGTAGCACTCATTTTTAAGTTTTTATTGTTTGGTGCTTTTTTAGCCTAAACACCCTGTATATTCCATTTTGGGAATATTAAGAGTTCGATTAAAAGTCAGCACTTTATTTTCCTGTTTCTTTTGTGTGTTCCCTTGTGGGATAACCCTCTGTTCCAATTTAATAAGGCATCAAGGAGCAATATACGAGAATGTCGATTGTTTCAACCTTACAGGGGCTGTGAAAAAACTGTGTACATTGCACTGTCATCGGCCTTAACCGGTAAGCATTCGCCGGTCTCATGCGGCCAAGGCATGACTTTGAATCCCCCTCCCTACTTTCGTAACTTTCCGTCTGAAGTCTGACATGGCCAGTTCCACTTCAGATGAGGTTAGGCAGCGTAAAAAAAAGATTGTTTCCAGTTGGCCTTGTCTCGCATCTTCACGCTCAGCCAGTGTTGCTGAAAACGTTAGCCAAAAAACTTAACAAGTTCTATGCATTAGAGCTCATCACCTACTTCTTTCTCTATTTATGCCACCCCCCCCCAATCCAGCCCCCGCCCTGTCGACTTCGTGCCGCTCGGCCCTCTGCCTCACAAGGTTGCCGCCACGTGGTTTGATAGATTGATTGATATGTGGGGTTTAACGTCCCAAAACCACTATATGATTAGCCGCCACGTGGTTTAAAAATGGGGACAAGGCACTCGCTTTATAAGGAAGTCTAGTGCCGTTGGTGGATACGTACAAGGAATACAAAAACGCCAGAATAAAAATAAACAAATGGGATAGCACGTACATTCTAGAAAAACATTTTGATTTACATAGCCTAATAAAAAATTCAAATGCTTCCATTGAGTTGGTTTACTGGTTTGGACATTCTAGATAACGGTAATTAGTAGCCCTCAGTTTTGCACTTCCTCCTGAAATTTTTTACGCTGTGTAAAGTAAATCTCCTTCAACGACAATATGTAGATTTATAGCGTTGCTCACTGAAATTGAGTGAAAAAACTTACAAACTGCCATATGAATGAATCATGGGAACTCAGGCCTATCGTAAAACAAAACTAAAAATGAACTCTCGCAGAATTATCCCCTATATATTGACCAAATCTTTCTTTATTAAAATTATTTTCGCCCGCTTTGTGTATTCCTGGAACGAATAACGCTGCGGAATAGCTATCTGCCGCAAGCTGTCCTGCAGAGGGCGCTAAGGGAGTTGGGTGGAGCGGCCTCCAACAGGCACGTCGGGGCGTCGCGCAGAGAATCACAGCGTGACCATTAAAATTCATCTTTCGGCTGAGTGGTGTGTACGTACCGACAGATGTCGCTGCTCCACTGTGGCCGCTACGCTCTACCAGGCACCCTCCCAAAACACCCACGCCGTAACTTACGTCAGCGGCGTCCCTGTCCCCGTACCCTATTTCTCTTCGCCGAAGATTCTGAAATCGGACACCGCGGCCACGCGTGGCGCTTTCCGAACGACATCGTGACAAATTCGATGCTTTTCCGGGGAGGGGACCATGTTGCCGCTGCTTGGTTCGATCGCACCTTTCGGCCATTTTTGGAGTGCCACGTGGCATGGACACGTGGAGTGATTAGAGATGCCGCTCACTGTCGTTTCTGATTGTACGGTACTGTTGACCCTGACGAGATCAAAAACCATTGTGCTCTCAAGAACGTACAGGATGGTGGATAGTATACTATATTTAGCTGAGTAAAAACATTTCGCTCCTTGCAATCCCTATAGAGAGAGAGAGAAAGGAGAAAGGTGAGGAGGCTACCCAGGGCTGACATTCAGTAGGCTACCCTGAACTGGGAAAGGGGAGAGAGGAAAAAATTCATAGAGGAGGAGAAAAAAGTCACTGACTGGGCCGACGCGTATAACATGACAAGCGATGAAACATTTACATATAATTTACGTCCTGAAATTTAGCAGAAACAGAGCATCAAGAGAACCTGCGGGAAAATTTGTTGTTCGATCGACCGATTGATATGTGGAGTTTAGGATCCCAATACTGCGATATGATTATGAGGGAAGCCGTAGTGAAGGGCTCCGGAAATTTCGGTCACCGGGGGTTCTTTAACGCGCACCAAAATCTTAGCACACGGGCCAACAGTATTTCCGCCTCTGTCAGAAATGCAGCCGCCGCAACTGGAATACGATCCCGCGATCTGCGGGTCAGGAGCCGAGTACCTTATAGACCACCGTGGCGGGGCAAAATTTGTTGTTCGCAGAAGGTTTTTCAGAAGACAGGCTTAACGCATCATGGCCTCCAAAACTGGTCTGTTAGAAATCTTGATGCCCAGTGACTTGTTCGTCGAGGGGGGGGGGGGATACAGTTTATCACATGACACGCAATGTCTGATTTCCGAACTGGAAGAGTGAACCCGCCAACTTTTCACAAAGGCATCACATGAATATATCTGTAGAAGTGTCAGAAACTCGTTAATGTGTCTACAAAAATAAATTGCCCGTGGCTTAGCTGGGCTATGCCAGTATATACATAGCGCGAGCTACGGACAGATAGACTGATGGATGGACAGACGGACAGACGGACTAGCGAGCGAGCTCACGCAACCCAAGCGTTAGCGCACTTCCACAAACTTCCATCTCATTTCCGGTGCACCGTTTGTACATCGTCTGATGTCGCTGCCGCTCGCGCCTACTAAGCACACCTTTCGCCACGCGAAAGTGCTCAACTTCGGCCAGTTTGGCTTCTGCTGCAAAATAAGATTTAAGGACGATAGCGATTGCAAGAAAAAAAAGAGGAATTTGTAATAGTTCGGCGACTATCCGAAAAAATGATTTTGTTTCATTCAAGTTAGTGAGGTATATTTAAATAATGATAGTTATATACAAATCCTAATGCGAAGCTAAAATTTACCCGCCCTGCGTTATGGGCTTACATGATGTTCTTATTCGTGGCATAGCGAATGAATGAGGTTGATGGTATCGCTTCGCTAGCCAGTACCGTAAATATGAGGGAAATTGCACCGGTTTAAAATCCGATTGACAACTATCAAAGTCTTAGTGAATAACACATCGAAGGTGTTATTGCCCATCGATTAGAAAACACACAGGCTGATGGTATTGGGGAACACATGGTTCAGGGTGGAACAGACTGCGCACTTTCCTTTTATGAAACTTTTATTTAAATGGACGAATGTTATCGTAAATGTGTTAACTTGGATGACAGTGCTCTAAAAACAAGCTTATATCAATAAAATAGTATCAACAACTTCTGTTCTTTAAAGAATACGCACGTTAGCAACCTAATAATTTTGTATACGACAACGATAAATTTACTAAGTGCCATGAACAGGTAATGCAAAAAAATGAAATGAACCTTTGTTTCAGATATGTGTAAAGAAATATATGGCTGTGAAGAAGGAAAAAGAATCCGCTAAGTTGCGGCTTGGCGAAGCTCCCTTCGAAAAAGGTGTCAATGAAGAGAATACCTCGCTTCAAGAAAGGTAACCTCTAGATTGACACTCAGAGAACGGCTACTTTTCCATTATGCACGATTGTGGCGAGAAATGGTAGCGGGGCTAATGTCTGTCACATAACGCCTGTGTAAGACGTATATATGCGTTTTTAATGCACATTTTAGCTACAGTAAAGAGTAACGGGACGGTTATTATGAAACTAGCTAAATTGGTTGAAAAGAAAATATACAGCCGCCTATAACACTTTGCCTTTGTTCGCAGATAGCCTAACCGGACTCCACCGGGATTACACCCATACACACCGCATTTAGCGCAACTCTCTCAACCTTTCTGAGTGGTCGAGAAACATACGAAGAGGTGGAACAAAACACGGTCGCATACACCACTGGACGTTTGACCGGTGTAATCCCAACCCTGCATGCGTCACTAAATTAGTCGTTTTCCATGACTGAGTCCAAGCTAGTAATCACATCCTCTCCTTCATTCTGTCCAAATAGTGCCGGAAGCTGCCGCACTTGGCTTGCTCACCAGCATTTTGCTGATAAGGGAACAGATGCATGTCTTAATCAGTGTTCATAGGGACATAGCGTCTGCTTCGCGCACATTTGCTAGGCGGATCATACTTAATGTTCTGCGTGCAAAGCTGATGATTGGGCTCTTCGTGAAGAAAATAAATGCTCGCGGTTGCTTGTAAAGGCTTTTCACTCTCATCTGTTTCTCTCTGCTGCAAACTCAATGAAAAATAAATAAACGTGCCCCATGTTTCTGCGGTGCCTCTTTCATTGTATCACACCTGTTTTTCATTAAAGTCTGAAACATCCACAGCCATGCCACTTATCTTCCCAAATAGTGTAGAATGAATTCCCTCTAGCACTTACTACTATAATAAAGTCTACTTTCGCAACCTTGTGACAGCCATAGCTATCAAGCCAAATAAATGAACATATCGCTTAAATTTTTGTATGAGTCACGCACTCAATCCATAATTCTAATAAATTGCCTTGTGATTCCACTATGAAAAGAATTGAAGTTCTACCTTTTATTTAGATATACTACCAGTCAATACTCACGCAAATGTATTAGCCAATTGAAGTCTCATAGATTACTCACCCGTGTTGTATTCTCATTATCAATTTTGGCTTTGATTTAGAAACTGTCATGTTGTTGTTAGTCATGCGTATGTTCTCTGGATCCCCAGCCCATTGTGCGCTCTGAGCGACTGTCTTTGTATATAAAAACGCATTCAGTCAGTCACTCACTCACATCTTTTATTCGCGCTCGCATAACTCCCTCACAATCAATCACTCACTTACATCACTCAATCCCACTCACATAACTCCCGAGCTCCCACTCACCGACTCACATCACTCATTTCCGCTCACATACTGTCTCACAATCACTCTCTCACTCACTCACTCACATCACTAAATTGTGCTCACATCATTCCCTCATATTCACTCACTAAAGTCACACCCTCAATATAGTTGAAGGGAGCACAACTTAGCATTTCTTTGGTGCTGCTTGTGTTGTGGGACCTGCATGCACTTTGTAGCAGATTTGACCATTTTAAGTGCTGCCTAAGAAATGCTGCTACATACGAGATTGATGTGAATGCTAAATCGACTCAGTGTTTATTTTACTACCGGACATCTAAAGCTCACGTACCAATTCGTGGCGCTCCATATGCGCATATCGTTAACCTTGGAAGCGCCTGCCATAGGCGCCATGCTTCAGCGGTTGCGGCACCGCGAGGGTGGTGCGACGGGGTTGTTCCCCGGGGATCACCACCCATTTTCCTTTTTACAGGAACAAACTGGGCAGAAAATGGGGTGCCTTTGGGAAGGGAGTATCCATTGTGTTGGAGCGTATACGTGTCCAACCTTGTTAAGGGATTGCCGATGCGGAACAGATTCCCTGACATTCCCTTCTGTGCAACCACTGAGGCTGACGAATAGAATGCCTAGGTCGCATTTTTGGTGCCTTGAAACCCACAGTAGCTCATAATGAATGAGTGCTCCATTTTTTACTTCGCTTTTCGCTGTCCTGTTTACGTGTAATCAACAACAACAATGCAAAAAAAGAACTCAACACATGATGCAGGAAAAAAACATGACTGGCGGATGCGATGTGGTCTTGTTGGTAACACATCTTTAGTTAGTGTCCTTGTAACACCCTTGAAATACTGGACAAAACGAAGCCTGATATCGACACACAGGGTGCTAGCTTCCGTCGTGGTTTATTTTCGCAAACCAGGGAACAGTTATGCACTTTCCTGACGAGCAATAGGTACGTGAGCAAGGTGAACATGGCGAAAAAGAGACACATCGAAAATTTAAAGACATGCGCAGACACCCTCATTATTTTTATGAACTGCTGACAACGGCTTTAAAACACACTTATTTTCGAGTGCTGCAATCTTTTCGGCTTCTACAACAAGTCGTGTTGTTTCCATAGGTTCTGTAAGTCATGCATCTATATGTGCCTTCATTTTGTCCTGAAAAATCAGAGAGAGGGGTTCGGTCGAGCTGTGGTTTCCACAAGTGGACTTGTATTCCACAAGGTCAGAACTACATTGAGGCTGTTTAAGGGTACCAAATTTAGTATATGTGGAGCTAGCAAAACGACCGCGAGCACGCTATGAGCGTGCTATGTTCTCATGTTCTTACATGACAAGCATGTCAGGATTATCAAGCTTGCACCAGTCATATACTTTCGTCCTCCATCGACGTCACGTAACACCAAATTTTCTATACGTAGAGCTAGCAAAACGGCTGCGAGCGCAACATGAAGAGCCCAATATACTTCAATGTAGCGTTCACGCGCGTGCACGCTGGGCACAGCGACACTACATATGCAAAACTCGAGCACTCTATAGTCTGACACCAGGTGCGACAAGCGTCCGTCAGCGCGGCCCGACGGCAACCACAGCGAAATGCGACATGCTGCATTTGGCGCCGACGCGTTACCCAGACAACACTACATCTCCCTCTTTTCGAGACAAAGGGACGCCGGACGCGCTCAAACGCGCATGCATCAAAGCAACGCAGCGCGGCGCGCGCCTGTGAGTGTATGGCGGGACCGGTGGCGAGTTTACAAAAGCGAGCGGATAGGCACCCCCCCCCCCCCACACAATGAACAGCGCCAGGCGCTCTTGCAAGGCTCTCGGAAGCTGCGCGCTCATTGGTTCGTACGTGATGTCGTCAGCAAACATGGCTGCGCTCAGGACGATGCTGCAGGGGTTCGCGTGTCGGGCGGGGGCACAGCTGATGAAGACGGTGTGATGAAACCGAGAACAAAGTGGACGCTCGCACGCGTACTGGCAAACCGCCTACGATGAATGGGAAGACGGCGCTATCAAGTAGTTGGTGCTACCAAGGTGCTACAGAAACGTTATGTTCACGCCTGTGTTACAGTGTACTAGTACACTGTACCTGTGTCGACGCTGCTGCAAGACTCGTCGCTCCGTTTGCAACGATCGCCGAAAGCATCGAAGTCGGTGCAGATATGCAGTGAAAAATGGATGATGACGGTTTGAAGAGTTCATGTGCGGACTATGTAACAATAATCGTAACTCGATAAGCATTTGTTATAGCTCAAAGAGCCGGTTTCGGAGCACTTGAGTGCCTACGTCGCGCACGTCACTCGATCGCTCAGCTTGCACTCATTCTGGCATATCTTAGGCTACTCGTAGTGAATGCCACCGCTACTGATTATGATAGCGATGCCAAATGAGAAGCACGAATATCTGTAGCAGCTTCTCGATAGACCTGCAGACGTATGTCTTCGTAATGTCACTCTATCAACACGCCAAGCAATTCCGTTCACATGAGGAGCGAGAGGCCGCGCTATTATTAGAAGAGAAGAACGCGGATGACAGCGTATTCCCTCTAGGCGAAATACACTTCGAAATCTACTGTATAATGTGCATGTAAAGAACCCGCCTCGAGCCAGCGTTTTTTGTTTGTTGTTGTTGTTGTTTTTTGCTTACTTCACCGCGATGCATGCATGTAGAGCGGTGAGGCGTTGGCACCATGAACACCGTCGTACTACAGACGTGCGCAAGCAAGTGGTTTTCGAGAAGTAAATTTCAAAAGCGAATTCAATGTGAATTCAATGATGGTATAACCAAAAATAATGCTTAGGTTAACCTAACAATCCTCTGATTGTTTTCAAATAGAAAGGAAACCTTTTTAAAAATAATCCTAGAACTCCAAAACAGTTTATTTGAAATAAATATTCTTGAGCTGTCACCAAATATTACTACAATTATGAAAACTGTAATGAGCTTGTATACAGCAGCGACAAGCCTTCAAAATACTTTTCAACTGTATGTAAAAATGCCTCAGCAACTCCATTATTCAAGCTACAACTCTGTTGCCAGATTTTAAGTGAAATTTCAGCGTAAAATGTAAACAATTTTGAACCGAACACCATGCATTCAGCTAAACATTTATTGGAACAGGCAAAATTATCACAACATATAGCCTGGCACAAAGAGCATGTAAAAATCAAGTGTTGAAAGCTGTATCTGTAAGAACAGTTTACGTGAACCAGAGACTTACTGGCATATGTTTTCATTTGTGAAGCTAATTGCAGTCATAGTCCCTAACTTCAATGATGAAAACAGGAAATGATTAATGTGATGCAGTTCCACCACAGTAAAAAACAGAGTGAAAGTGCAGTTTGCCGCAAAAATGCTTTATCTGCTAATGGTTATAGAATCAATAGTGCTGCCAATACTTGGGCTGCGTTTATTGTGGTAGTTCAGGGATTACAGAAAGAAAATAAACCTTCATCTGATCTCTTGTTTTGCCGCTTCAGTGTTGTCCCATCGGGGCTAATAATTTTTGAATATGAGGTATTTCGTATATGTACAATTACATTTGATTAGCGAATGCTATTTGGTTCGTTATTTAAATATTTGCACATCGCTAGTTGTGTTGTTGCTACCAATGACCCACCATATTATTGTGTGAATGTGATTGGGCATCTGTATACATCACGAGTGCTTTTTGTTTTTGTGCTGTATCCCATCTCTCATTGAACACACCCTTGCACATGCCTCAAGGTATGTAAATGAAAAAAATAAAACGCACCTGGCTACAAGTGATGCCAATTCGTGACATGCAATTCAAGTAAAAACATAAGTGGATTTGGTGAAAGTTGCTCTTAATCTTCCCGTACATTATCAAGAAGGATCAGTTTATTGCACATGTTTTTTTTTACTGTTAGCTTACATCAGTTAACTAAGCATAAGTTTGTTCATTAGAACGTACTTGTTTATTATAGCATTATTTGTGCAATAATGATAAAAATACCAGGTCAGACAGCACAAATACCTCTGCTGAGATAGGAATAAAGTGAACTAATAAAACTACAAAAAAGTACATTTTAATATTCAGCACATGCCAGACAGAGAATGCAGTGAGTGCCAATACATTGGCAAAACTCTTGCCGAAATCACAAGTGGCAGCCTGGATAAATTATAATTGTTATATCAATAAAATGTATTTTTGAGAAGCTTTGGAAGCATCCAATTTCTGGCTAAAGTTGTGTGAAATGCTTATATACTCTGAGTGCTTTGTTGCAAGAAAATAATAAAAACAAATGTAAAACCTCACATCAATATTTCAATGCTGTCCTGAAATAAAAAAACAAAATTTCATATGGTAATTGTTTTTGCCCGAGAATTCTGGATATGAGAAGATGCATTGAGGCTGTCATAAGATGTGTTGAAAATTAAAAAATTACTCGCCACTGCAAACTGCTTGGGGAATGTGAAGTTCACCTATATTGTTATTACAGGTATGTGAATTGCTTTATATATTTCTCACAGCAATAACACATACAGCGAAACACGCCATAATGAGATGTTTTTTGGGCCTTTTGCGATAAAAAATATCTTTTTACTTGGGATAAATTTAGCAATAATTTACAAGCCTGACCAATGAGTGCATGCGTATTGCCACGTGTGTTTTATTTCGATAAGTCGGGTTTCACCCACAAGGACTCTAAGCAACACTCGGCGCAGCAGTTTTTCAGGAGCTCCGTGATAACTTCAGACCACACTGTTAAGTTTGTGGACAGGATACGAATAGTCTTGTGCTTACGCAGCCACCAGCAATAACCGCAGAATTTTAAATAGCACTTGTATAAAAGCAGATGCACTGTACTGCTTGTCAGAATATTCATGGCCGACGCACTGTTTACCGCTATTAGGGCAGACTATGTATTGCTTGTAGCTTGGCTTTTCATACTGCAGGCAAAGTTTCGCTAAAATGAAAAGTTTGGTCTCAACCCCGCCGACTACTGCAGGGTTCAACATCATGGCCACGTGACAATATTACTTTGTATGTCTGTCCAAGAGGTGTTTACATCTATAAATCCAGAAAGTTGAAATTCCATTTCTTAGAAATGTGCAGATGTACAACTGCAAAATCATGAAGTCTACTACTAACAGCTACCTTTTTTGTTTTATTGCGAATTAATTTGGTGAAGCAGAGCAGTAAACAGATGCCACTAATGATGGAGACTATGTGAGAAAGCCTATTGATCCCTAAAGCAGCTTGCATCTCAAGCTTTCTAGCATGGTGTACGAGTGAATGTTTCTAAACAAATTTCCAAATGAGGCAATTGTTGTGGATGATTGCGACCGTGCGACAACAAGCAGGAGAACCAAAGAAAAAGAAGAATGGGAGGGCACGAGCGTTGGAAATAAACAATAACGTTCTTGGTGTAGGGCTGTGGTCTTGAATACACGACAGCAATGACGTGTTGGTCACAATGGCCTGCTTGTGGTCCCCCATTTTCTCAGATTAGCAATGGGGTGTAAAGAGCTGTTATAATTGCACAGCAGAACTCCTTGGACACCATTATTATTAAAGAAATGGTGCATAGCTAATGGTTTAAAAATTCAGACAAATAAAACAGAGTTCATTACCTTCTATTTGAGTCTTAATGCTCTTTCACCTACCCCAGCTATTACTTACTATCAAGAGCCACAGACATCTTTGTTCCACTAAGTTCCCATTCTTGGGAGTACTCCTAGATGCTCATGTAAAGTAGTATCATCACATTTCACTTATGAGACAGATGATAGCTCATGGTATCAGATCATTATTTAAGAATGACCATGCTTCAACTTTGCTGAAGCTATACTAGGCCATTATCCACAGTCATATTACCTACTGCATCACATTATGGACCAACACCTATTCATCCCATATCCTCCCACTTCAACGTCTCCAAAACCGTTACATTCGCATCCTAACATTCAGTTCTCTATTCACCAGCGTGCCCCCGCTTCTTCAGCAACATAGTGTTTTAACAGTGTGTAATTTATTCAAGTATACACTGAGGATTCGTCACTTTAGGTGCTTTAACGCTTCCATAACAGCCAATGTCTTACAAAAATTTCAATTGGTAAATGCTAATCCCACCAGGTTCGCCTATAACAACAATTTTTTACTACCACATACACGCACTATCTACAGCAAACACACTACCATATTTGCTGCCATACATTTTTGGAATTCAATACCACTATGCACTAAACAATTGTCAGTCAATACTTTTAAGTAGATTTGAGATGTCTGGTGTATCAATAATTGAAGTCCCTTTTGTTCAATATTCTACTTCCATCTTTTTCATAGCCATGTATAATTACTGAAGATTGTTTTATTACCATTTCAGCTGGAACTTGCATTACAAGTTTGTTTGTCTTTGTTTCTATCATAATAACTTGCCACTTTTTAGTTGCCGTTTTTCTATAGTTATCAACATGTATATTTTTCACAGGAGCCTTGAGCCTTTAAGCCTTGTGCTATGGGACCTCCTTCTGTATGTGCTAACCCATATTCGTTTACGTATTTTGCAACACATAAACATTTTTGACCAACTGATCTACATAGACATAACACAGCAGACAAATTGACAGGACAGACCGAATGGCTTACCCTATGGAATTTTAATAGTTTAAAATATCACAAGCAAAAAGCATTCCAATTCAAGGATTATGAACATGCTAGAAATTGAAGTCATTGCGCAGCGGAAAGTACACCCAGCCCTCGAAAAGTTGAGGTGGGTTCAACGTTGATTTCACCTCTGATGACAGACGGTACTGTGGTGTAACTGTGCTTGCAGATGACTTACCAGACCAGACTTTGCTTGTTTTAGGTTAAGGGAAGGCGAAAACATCCAGCACTACACACTGTATTTGCGATTTTTTTATTGAAAGTAAATATGAAGCCTCCAAGGGAGCAGGTTTGCTCTGGCAATTCATGGATTTATTTTACATTTTCAAATATTAGCAAAGGTTATGTTGCACAACAGTTTTTTTGTCAAGCAGAATGAGAAATGATGAGAATGAGAAACGCCTTCAGAAAAAGTCCACAAAGGCGGATGCTGTCTTTATTGCAGTACATGTCCAAACTGAGCCGAGCAGCAGTACGTGGCAGCATCCCAGCTCCGGTCACTGATCCACAATGCTTCAGGGGCCAGCCTAGAAGTAGAGAATATAAAATAAAATGGTTTTGAATTTTGAGTTCAGCAGCCTGCTGTTTATTGACATTTATAGTTCTTTTTTAGGACAGTTGCATGCGAAGAAGTCAGCACGTTTAGGTGTGTCAAGATCATAGAGCAAGTCACAGAGATGGCATAGCAATGAGTACGAAACTGACAGCTGCACAAGTGACTAAATCAAAGACTGAACGCAAGGAATGGAAGCAGAGAGAAAATTGCATTGTTAAAAAGTTACGTGACATAATCCCGTACTTAGTCTACTAGACTGCTTTACCATTCAAGATGAATACACATGAATCACAATAGTGAACATGAGCGATACTCTAATAGGAAGATAAAAGACTGCCAAGTAGTTTCTAACTTTGTGTGGATTGTTGCCGCAGCTACACGTTTAACAAAGTGAGAGTGAATTGCATGACAACAAAGGAAGAAGCACCGGCCATCCTAAAGGCACGAAGAAGCTTCCACGAAAGACGGTGTTGCAGTATCTGTATTGTGGATCCCACTATATGACGTGTAAAACAGTAAATGCTGTCAAGCTTTGAGATGAAACTGAAGCTATAAAACTGACACAAGCAGGATTGATCACAGTGCTATCCATACTAATTAACAATATTCAATCTCTATTATAACTGCTGTCATTTGGGTGGTCTTGAAGGCATCAAGTGAATATCTTTCATAGAAGCTTCTTGGTGCCTTTAGGATGGCCGGTGCTTCTTCCTTTGTTGTCATGCAATTCACTCTCACTTTGTTATTATCTGTACCGCCCCCCTTACACAATGCCCCTGGAGGGCTCTGTAAAATATTGAAAATAAAAATAAAAAATAAATATACAAGAAGCTAACCAAGCAGTTCACATGATCTGGCATAAAAAAGAAACAAGATAATCATATCATGAGTGCCAGATTAATAAAGTAAAGTTTAGACAGCTGACTCAACATATGGTATCACAACACTTTTGTGCACCGTTGAAGGTCACTCACGGAGAATTTGGTAAAAAAAAATCTAAAGGTTATGGCTTGTAAATGTTTGGTGGCAGCAAATGCAAAAAAGGCCATACCAACAGTCTGATTTCCTTCCTAAACTAAAAGATGTCTAACAAAAAGTCAGTATTAGTGAGACAGTGAACCAGATTCACAGAGTCATCAACCCAATAAACGGGTAAACCAACAGCGAATTGCGCTCAGGCTTACTGCTCCATGTCATTCAGCAATTAGTGGGCTAGTGAAGCCAGCTAATAAGACATATTGTAATACTTCAGCATGTATCCAGACTTCCCAGAAGGATGGAAGAGCTGCCTTTAAATGACGTAGCTCATGGTGCACAGCCCTAAAAAAGCATCTCTTGGGTGCACACTTCTGTGGATTTTTACATACTTCAGCCTTAATGAAGCTATTGCAGGAGTGGGGAAAAAAAACAAGACGAAAATAAACATTCATGAACTGACTTTTGACTGTTCCTGCAAAGAAACATATTTACCAGCCAATGTGGCTGTGAATTGAAATGATAATCAGCCTGACAGAAGAGAGAACTAAAGAGGGTGAAGTTAAGTACAGAAAGAGAGTGAAAAAAAACTTCGACAAAAAACAGAATATAGCTCTACCAAGAATTGAGGTTCGGGACTAGGTGCTAGCGATGAAAGAAATGCGAAATTCAGAAGCGAGTCACAGAGGGCCATTCTCTTTTGTCAAAAAGGCAAGCCAGCAGGGACATTTAATGTTTGCCCGATACGTTGGCCTCAATAGCGCCTTCGAATTGGCCTCCA
Organism: Rhipicephalus annulatus; assembly: GCA_013436015.1. NCBI lineage: Eukaryota > Metazoa > Arthropoda > Arachnida > Ixodida > Ixodidae > Rhipicephalus > Rhipicephalus annulatus. The sequence continues at coordinate 12,551 of WOVY01002252.1, read as the reverse complement.
CAGCCAACATTCAAAAGGAGTACGACACCACTTCACAAGGTAGAGTGAGTTTACCCTACCTTGCGAATTTTATGGATACAAAGATCACTCTGAGCAAGTGAGAAGCAAATAAAATCATGATAAGATATATTATTTCTTATATTAAAGTCAAGTTTCCCGTGGCACATCAGGCAATTCTGGGAAGATTATGCTGCAATCTGGCTATTTGTGATGACATCAGGTACCAACATGGTCACTCAGCGTCGCAAAATCTATCAAAATGACTGCTTGTGGGTTGGCAATGGAGCCACCATGTGTAGCAGCCGAGCAAGTTTCACAATTTTTCGCACAACCACATGACGAGGAGCTTATATTGTGTTACGATGTCAGGGAACTGTAGATATGAAAACTAGCTTTTAAAATCATACTCTTGTTACTTTTGTGCAGTGCACTCGCACTTTGCAGTACATTTTCTGGATCCTTGAAGTTTTCGCCTTTCGTTTCTCGCAAGAAAATAAAAAAAAATTGCAGGTAGGAACCCTTTATCATCCGGGGAGTTAGAAAACAAGTGCTGCGTAAATGAAGCAAGCTTAAGCAGTTGCGAAAGACAAATGATTTTTTGCATAGGCAACTAGGATGACTGAGGTAATAAATAAAGAAGTTAGAAATAATGACAAGGAGAGAATGTGTCTCTGTATTATGTGCAGTCTTTTTACATACCACCTGTTAGCAACTTGTACGATAGCCCAAGGTTAGTGTGCATTGAAAGAATAATGAGAACTAACTTTTGCAAGATCACCAAAATTTGAGTATGTGTTTTTTATACAATGCATAAGGAATATGTGTCAACAGCATAGCATTGAACCATTTTGTTAGTTACACCTTTGAGTATAATTATGGTAATAATGTTAGCATAATCTGATCAAATCAAACATTACCTGTCAACCTGAGGTGAAATGATGTTTTCTTTTTTTATGGAGCCAAAGCTAGCAGTGTTCCAAAGGGTCCAAGGAATTTCTAAGCAAGGTGCTGCAAACAGATTATAAACTGTTCATAAACTGATCATTCACAGCCCTACATCTAGTGTAGCACTCCCTGTCACGTGCACTCGGCACACAATCACAATTCATTTGCCTTACGCGAACATGCATTCTCTGTAAAAGGGAATGCCAAGGAGGGTGCATTTTTAACACTACGCGCAACTTAGCTGCAGCTGGTTATTCTCTTCATTCACAGGACATTTGTCAAATAATTTACGTGTAAAGAATGCAATCTCAAACAGATAACGATTCCGGATTGCAGTTTTGATGTACACAATGCACACTTTCCCACACTAACTGCAGTGATTTGCAACATGATGCTTACTCTGGGCACGCGATCGTAAAGATTTCCACATGCCTTCCTCAAAATACATAGCAGCTCTGCGGTGAAGCCTCATGTAACGCATGCGTCCTTACTTTCTGTTACTTTATAGCTTTCGACAAACACTCAAAGCTGTGGGTTGTAGATTAATTTTCTTTTTATTGTGGTTTATTTTATTCTACTGAAAACCTATGCGCACTAAATGCACTGTGCAAAAGCACCAATAGTGGTGCTCGCGCTGGGTAGCGTAGTAACCGAAGCTGTGCCTGCCCGAGCATCGTTTGCGAACTTGAGCGCACCGACGGTCTCGTAAGCAAGCATTTTATGGCTCTGTTCGGAACTGCAAAAAAGAACTTACCGAAACCAGCATCTCGACGTCTTCTTAATCTTTACTGGATACGATGGTCCATTTCTTGGTGTCTCCTGCAGTCGTTGAAAGTGGGCCATCACTGCCAGCGGCAGTGAAGTGTAGCTTAGGTAAAGGCACGCTCACAGCGTTTCTCGGCACACTTGATGTTTCCACGCGTCCCTCCGAATGTTCAAAAGGCATTTTTTTCGATCGCCTCAGCAAACACAGCGCGCGCGAAGTCTTGCCTGGCAGCTGCCTGTAGCTTCATCATGGGCGCAGCCATGTTAGCTGACGACATCACGCACGAACCAATGAACGCTCAGCTTCCAAGAGCGCCTGGCGCAGTGCATTGTGGGTGGGTCTATCCACTCGCCTTTGTAAACTCGCGGACCGGTGCCTGGCCTGGCGTGGCCAGTGGGACTCGATGAAATGAACGCCGGTGAGCACGTTCATGGCGTCACGTCAAAATGCATTGACGCCTTGACTGTGGCATGCAGTCATTTCTCACATGACACACATCTGATGATTATCATGTTTGCACCAGTCGCATACCATCGTCATTTATTGACGTCACGTAATACCAAATTTTGCATATGCAAAAGCTAGCGAAACGGCCATGAGCGTATCATGAGTGCGGCTTATAATCATGTTGTTACATGACAGACATGTGGGGATTATCAAGTTTGTATGCGTCAGTTACCCTTGTCGACCGTTCGCGTCACGTAATACCGAGTTTGGAACGTCTGAAGCTATCGAAACGGCCGCGAGTGCATCATGAGCGTAGCATGTAGTCATGTTGTTACATGACACGCATCTCATGTTTATCATGTTTGCACCAGTATCATACCTTTGTCATTCATTCATGTCCCATAATACCAAATTTGGTATAAGTGAAGCTAGCGAAACGGCCGCCAGAACATCATGAGCTTGGCATGTAGTCAAGTTGTTACATGACAGGCATCTCACGATTATTATGTTTGCACCAGTCACATACCTTCGTCCGATTGTTCACGTACCGTAATACCAAATTTGATATATGTGACGCTAGCGAAACATCCGCGACCGCGTCGTGAGGTTGGCATGTAGTCATGTTGTTACATGAATCGCATGTTTATGATTTTTATGTTAGGGTTGTCGCTTGTGTTCGCCATTAAATCATGACATACCAAGCCAGTTTCGCAATGTGCCATGTAAACGAAACCATCACTAGAGCTGCAAGACCATGAAACGTAAATCATAAAATTTATGTCATCCATATCATGATTTTCATGCTATGACTTGTCAAATATGCTTTTCATACAGTCATGTTATGCCATACCAAGTTTGATATTGATACCATTATCGAAAGGCCAGGAGAGCTAAAAGTCGTAGGTGGCTAGATAGATAGATAGATAGATAGATAGATAGATAGATAGATAGATAGATAGATAGATAGATAGATAGATAGATAGATAGATAGATAGATAGATAGATAGATAGATAGATAGATAGATAGATACGCGCAAAGTCACCAAGTTCGCTAAGAAATGCTTCGCAATTAAAAACTCACTAAATAAACAAGACCAAAGACACAGTGGGTTTGAACTCGGGTACCCTGCGTGCAAAGCTCACAGCTCTATCACTGAGCCAGGCGGGTGCATGAGACTCATTTACAAAGTGGCCTTCGACAGGCTTGTGTCGGGAAAGTAATCTTGTTAATATGAGCAATAAAGCGTCTCATAACATGAAAGAAACAACCAGCCGTCACATAACGCAATTTGCGTAACGAGTGGATCGGTCAATGCTCCAACCCATTACAAAATCTTGTTCTTGAAAGGTGATAGAGTGGCTATTCAGTTAGTTGTTAATAGATGTAAAATCACCTATTATTTGTGGCGCACACCCACTTCATGCACAATTCTTCAGCGTCGACAACCACTGCATAAAACATTGCACAAATTTCCTTGCAAGTGTGTAGCGCAAACTTCGCTTCTCCGAAGAATGACGAAGGATAATACAGTGAATGCCAGCCTACTACACAAAAGTTGCGATTATTTCTGGTGTATTGGGTACCCCGCAAGTGTGCTTGTAGCAGTTCCCCTAAGAGTGCTCAGTAAATTCTCTGAAGGGTCACTCTTCCAGCTTTCGCTGTGACTGTGGTGCGCATTCCGCGCAGTCATGTGTTTTTGTTTGTTTGTTTTTGTCCCAGTGCCTGTATTTTAGTCAGATATAGAATCAAGCGCTATAACCAGAATATTTAAAAGCAATTTATAGCCGGATTTTGGTTCACCGTGGGTGTGCTCCGTGCCACCGTCAAGAGTGCGTCGTGCCGCCTGCCAGATTCCCAGTACCCTGCGCCACACTAGTCAAACAATTCGGTATGGCACATGAACAGCACCATTACATTTTACAATAGAATAACACGTAGTGAGCGCATGCATCGTATCAATTGCGCTCGGGGAGAAAACGGGAGTGCGTGATCCGACTTATGCGACGCCGATGCTGTTGTTGCTATAACAGTGGCTCCTCACTAACAGAATGGACCTTTCCGGAAATCGCAGCGCCACGCCTTCCCCTGGTGGAGCAGGGCCGGAAGATTATGGGAAAGCGGAGCACCGGGCGAACAGACGAGACGACGCTTTTCCGCTTTCGCCTGCTGTCAGCGCGTGAAGCGAGCGGTTTCAGCTGGCGTAAGCGCCTGCTCTTGAGAAAAAACGGCTTTTTCTGAGTTTTCGACTTTCATGCATGCCATCTAGATTGTAGTGCTTGCCCCAAATAGCAAGAATTATCACAGAACGTGCCGAAAAAGAAGAAAAGCGGCGGAAACACCTGATCCGTTATTGGATGTCATATGACGAGAAAAACTTGGGACGCTTCGTTTCACTGTTTAGTGCTACTTGAGGACTTAAATTTTTGTGATGCTGCAGCTAAGTTTGACCTTGGTTAGGATATTTGAGTTCTAATTCACTGTGGTTACGGGGCTGAGCTTTCATTGAAGCATACCACGGAATACGCAATGTTATAGAGGCGACACTATTATATGCGTCATTAAGGAATCACAGGGCTTCTAGCAAATTCACCTAAGATGACACGAATGTGAACATTATCTCGTTTTTATTGTCAGCCGATGTGCAGATTCTACCCCACCAGTCCATGAGTGTCAACAGGATGATGCCATGGATGCGAATCCGTCTTGCATCGCGGCTGGGGGAGAGCACTGGCTTATCTTGGGCGTGGGCAAGTGCTGATGTGCCTCGAGTGGGGTAAGTGCCCCTTGAGCACCCCCTGCCGAGGCCCACACCCACAACCATTCGAAAAACTCCTGCGTATAATGGGGATTTGCATTGCCTCCATTATCCGACCACCTTGACCAATCTCTAATATCACGCGATCACGTGAAGACACATGATGTTTTAATAATGTCCCAATTTTTGTTGATGTCTGATCCCATATACGTTGTAGTCACCACGTGATTATTTTTCGAATCACTCGACGTCACCGACGCGGGACGCAAACGGTCAAGGAGGAGAAATTTTACCGTCAGTTGCTATGACATCCCGTGGCGGTGGCGTCGGCGGTGGCGTCACCAAGAGCGACATGAAAAGTATCGCGTGATCGCGTCACTATAAGACATCATCGTGACATCATAGATCACAGAATGTGTGAGTTCACACACCTTACACATTCTGCAACGTTATAGACCTTACACAAAATGTGTAAAATAATCATGACGTTCTAATTATCATGTCATCGCTCATCACCCGGCATCGTCACTTTGCACTACGTGTGTGACCGGCTCACCAATCAGGGAGGACGAGAAAAACCAGGTGAGGTACTAAATGTTTTGAATGTCTCCGTTCATAGAACCAGTGCACCAGTGCGCTTTGTGCAGAAAACCTTTGGATGGGTTTGGAAAAGACCAATAAATTGACTGAAAAAAAAAAAGATGGCTTTCGCCTTAAGGTCGTCTTGTGTAAGTTCATAAGAAAACATTGCAAGTTTTTTATTGCAGTCTTACTTAGTGTTAACTTTGCTGTTTATTGCTTGGTTATGTTCAATCGTGTGTGCTTGTTGTTCACCATAAACCCATACAGAGGACTAACCAGTAGTGGCTTCGTGCACCTCATTTAGCGGCGAAGCTCCTTAAGGCGTGGGTCTGTCCATCCCTTGTACGTATGTATGTAGTGGTACGTAGACACCGGTGGCACATGCCCACTATAGAGTAGCTATTTGCCACAGGGGTTGCGAGATGGGAGATGGCGATACTTGGAGTGTTCACTAGATGAACAGACAGACTTGCAGATGGACGGACGGATGGACGCATAAACAGACAAACAGACAGATGGATACACGGACTCACAGAGGAACGCTTGGACAGATAATAATAATATTAATAATAATAATAATAATAATAATAATATTAATATAAAATAATACCTTTTATTTCTTCAAATAAAACAGTACATGTGACTATGCCTGCCAAAGCCAATTGGTGGCTGGAGTGGCAGAGCCTGGCAGACAGCAAAAAAACCGGACGCGTTACAAGATTGTAACTTATGCCCTAAGAGGGATGACAGGACAAAAAACAACGTGCATATAAGATTAGAAAAAACAAAGCATATAAGCGATAGTTAAAAGCATTATACAATATTTACAGCAATTGAAAGTGAAAAGGTGTACAGGAAAAAAGAAAGAATTAGAGCAAATTTTTCTTAAGCAAATAACACACTGGATAACTGTGCAGCATCATGCTTGCGAATGAGTGTATATGAATTAACACACCATATGCATTACAACTGTAGACAGATACGCCGTAGCAGTTTCTTTAATTTGTATTTTGTTTTTGTGCGAAAAATGCTGGTTGAAAGTGCATTGAAATAGGTTGGTACATAATGGTCTTGTATTCTAGTTCCTAACTTTGTCGAACACTGTGGCCTCCAGTAACGTACTTTGGGCCTTAAAGAACGAGTAGTAACATACTAAACCAGCAATTCTTTGGACCAGAAATGTTTTAAAACAACCGTTTGAATTAACAGATTATTGAAGTTTGGCATAAACACCGTTTTGAAAATGTCTTTCTCAGAATTAATGTTCAGGTCGTAAGATATATATTTTTTAAAATCATACGCAATATTCTGTTTATTCTATTGTGCGAACGGACAGCACAGTGTCCGTAAATGGTTATTCCGTAACGCAGTATACTGTAACCTAAAGCGTGGTCTATCATCTTGCGTACTGAAAACGGCATGTAGTATCTTATGTTATATAATAGACATGACACAGCGCGAAGTCTTTTGCAAACATAGGCAAGATGACTATTCCAGGAAAGGTTGCTGTCAATGTATAAGCCAAGGTATTTCACAACAGATGAATACTGTAATAGACTACAAGAGCAGAATGAACAGTCAGAACAATGCAAAATGAAAGGATCGTCAAGGGTTACTTTCTTCAATGGATTGTGGAGGCAGATTAGATTAGTTTTAAACACATTTATATTAATAAGGTTATCTCGAAACCAATCCATGGCTTTAGTGGCAGCTGACTGAAGAAGAGTAATCGCCTCATAAAAGTTGTTTGCAGTCATCACGATCACAGTGTCGTCGGCGTATTGATATAGAGAAACCGGTATCGCGCTGTGAAGGTCATTTACAAAAATAATAAATAGCAGTGGACTAAGAATTGATCCCTGTGGAACGCCGGTTTTGATGATTTGCAATGCGCTGTGAGATTGTTCAATGGATACAAGTTGACGCCTGTCTTGGAGGAAATTTGCCAACAAGGACCAGAAAGCACCCCTAAACCGTAACTGAAAAAGTTTATCCAATAACAAGGTATGATGTACACTGTCGAAAGCCTTGCTGCAGTCAAGAAAGAGCGCACAGACAACTTTGTTGTTATCGAACGCCTCGTTCAACTGATCAGAGAAGTCTTCCAATAGCGCCTGAGTGCTTTTCCCCTGTAGAAAACCATACTGGCAAGGCGATAAGATGTTGTGACTATCGAGAAAGCTTGTCATCGTTAACAACAAATGTTTTTCTAGTATTTGTGCTATAGAAGGCAGAATTGATGTCGGACGATAATTTTCAAGTTTATCACGAGCACCGCATTTGTGTAGAGGTTATAACTATTGATGTTTACAAGTTTATAGTGAATTTCTCCACCAGAATTTTCTCCACTAGATGGATGCACGCATGGATGCGCACACAGACGGTCGTGTGGACGGACGGATGAAAACACCGACGGGCTGATGGAGGCTTCGCCCCCTCATCATCATTCACTCCGTGAATATGCCGTGATTTCTTTTTAGTTCCCTCTGTCGAGGCAAAGAGTGCTAGCTGTAGTTTCATTCTTACGGATATAAAAGTGACACTCGCCGCCAGGTAACGTTGCCAACTGACGCAATTGCTGTTGCGGTATTCCATACATTTCCCACACTGAATGAGGCTTCCACCATTGCTTCTAATGTCAGTCTCACCGTTAGCAGCATTGAACAGCAATATTTATCAACGTTTTCTGGTTTCAACATACTGTGCCCAGACAGTGAGTGCGTATTACAACCTCGAGAATGCTCTTAATGCTCTATTATGTGGAATTTTTCTTTCTGAATACGCCTGAGGCCATTCTTTCAGATGTCCTGTCCATGGCCGTTTTGGCAAAGATGACTGGAACGGCTATATGTTTTCTGCAGCTTGGAGAACCATCTGAATAAAAACGACAAATTACTGAATGAGTATACTGATAAACTGTAATGAAAGAAGAAGTCATGGCAGCTCATACAGTAATAGTGAATATTGTGTAAATTGTGCACACGATTGTGTAATTGTGCACACTGGACAAGTACTTTTTCGTTCTACACCCGTCTTACTTTTTCTGCGAATGTTTTATTAGGCTACTTTCTACAGCCATCACATGATATTCATTAGAATTTAACCCCGATTCCCAAATTGTATAACGTTCATAGAGAGCATTCCCGAATAGGAATTTGAATATAAAGCCTCCACAAAAAATGGCAATTACAAAATTACGCGAGTAGAAAAGGCTTCAAGCTTGATATCAGGGCAAACACTGCGCCGTGACAAAATAGGAGTGAGTGCCATTTTAGTATGCTCATCATGAGGACTCGCGAGCAATTGTGCACCAATTGCATTTCCTAGCTTGATTTTAATGAGTGAAAGTGAAACGGCAGGTGACAGTGGTATATGATATGCAAGAGTATCAATTGTACATAGCTTCGCTGATACACGCCAAAGCGCCTGCACACAGCGTCACCTAAAGTCAGACAGCATGCAGACTACATGATGTGCGGAAACGATGCCGTTGGCAGACGAAAGGTTAGTTGGTAGAGACTCGACGAGAAGTACATGGCATACCGTGGAAGGAGAAGCCATGCATACGAAGTTTATGTACGCGTCACGTCTGTCCATCGACTGCATGAGATAATATATAATTGACCTCTCGAGTCTGGTTGCTCCCATCTTAGTTATTGTATGTATTGGCAGGCCTGTGTTTTTTACCTCGGATATTGCAGCTTTTTAGTGGAATTCGGCCGGCGATTCCCCAGAGAAGATTCCGTCTCTGTGTACACGTACAGTAGTAGCACTCCTCAACATCACTGGTGAAGTGCCTTGGTAATCGAAAAGGCGGACTTGCTCTCCCGAGGCACGTGCCAATATGACGTGACACGATTTGTCGCTTAGCAGGAGAGTGCGCGAGCTATCGCCTAATTTAATTTGCTTTGATGGGAGCGGAATGGACCGAGGGGCTGTACGTGAAGTTCTCGCTGCATTGCGAGCTTCATTAATCATGTGACAACAAAAAATAACTGGTAAGAGCTTGGTCTCGGTGGTCAACATTCTGTGCTATGACTAGCATGGCTACAGTGCTACAGAAAGTCAATAGGGTGCGCGAGTTTTTTGGCACAGATTTCATGTCCTACAAAACATCAACGAATGTCCATTGATTAAAAGAGCACTGGCATCAAAACGAATAAATATCACCCTCAAAGCAAGTATTCGCTATTTAAAATGCAGTGGGCAAACTCTCTGTTATACTGAATTATCTGCCTAGTGTCGAGCATGATTCATAACGGGTAATTTGTAGCATTGCCAGCGCTGCCGCGCAGTCACTGACAGACCACGCGTAAGCTCATTACGTGTCGACAGAACGAAGTCACGTGAAGTTCAGTTGATAATACGTTAGCTTTAGACGCACATGTGCAGTCGTCTTGTCATCGAAATTGCCATTGTTACCATCAGATGTTCCGACAAGTGATACGTCAGATAGTGCTCTGGAATCGGGAGACCTCACAGATAATTTTCCCTTCGACCCTCTTCGAAACAGTTATTCACAAATAGATGCCATTTCCAGCAATGACAAAGAGTTGCTTGGGGACCTACGCTTCGCTCATGTTCACTGTTGTGTCACCGTTAGATATATTGCCCTTAACTAAGCTGATTTATTACTTGAGGACTTTACTTTCGTTTAGTTGACGTGGTAATGTTGCTAGAGTACAACACGCGCACACGCGGCCTCCAATTAAACAAAACAAAGAATGACGCATGCATCACGTCAGCATGGTCATGAATTAAAAAGTCACAACTTTGCCACAAAAGTGAAGCAATTAACGAGATAGCAACAAATTGGAAGATCACGAGCTGAATGACCAGCACATATAAACGTGTTCCGCATTTCTAACGCACAAATGACGCACGAAACGTACTCACAGGTACAGATGAACGTGAATATGCGTCTAAGTTGTTGCTTCGCTGTGTCTGAAAAGCGCACCCGTTCACAAACTCAGATTGTGCAACAATTGCAGTGACCTCTGTGCGCCCCGTAACTACAACAAAGTTGTGGCGGTGAAAGCCCAAAGGTCTCGATTGTCGCCAGTGCGCGATAAGCAAGCACACGTGTGTGCGTCCACCCTGCCTGCTCTCCGCAGGTCAAAGTACACATTGGAGATAAGAGCTCGTGCCGCCGCATCGTGACGATGTGGTGACGCGCGCTCATGGCGCCATCTTGTTGGTAATGCTGAAAGCACGTCGGTAGTTCCCCCGAAAATGCCCATCAATAGCGGTAAGCGGTATAGCCGGTGACAAGTTAAGAATAAATATTACCTTCACCCACGAGGGCGCGTTGCCTTTATTTTCCATGCCTCCGCGCAGTGAGAAAAGCAGTTCCCAAGCAATGAGAATAAGGTTGACTAAGACTAGTTAACCTGCCTACCTTTCTAAATTTTTTTTCTTCGTCTTTACACATACAATCATTATCTTGTAATACTTCATAGGTATTCAAGAAAAAAATCAAAGCTCGATAAAGAAAATCGACAAGGCACGGAGCTCAGTGTCAGCTCAGCACTAATCTGTTGCTTGAATTGCCATCCCCCGCCCCCGCGCTCATCTCGGAGTTCTTGTTCTTGTTGCCCTTCACTTGTGGCTCATACCCACTGTGCAGGATCGGCCAATAATTGAGTGGTCTGGTAAAGTATTATTCGATCTCGGAGTTCACGAAAAAGCATTGTACATCTCTGGAAGGTGACGTTTCTGCGTGGTACCTATAGCGGTACTGAAACAAACATTGCCACATTTTGCGTAGTCTGTGAAAAAAAATATTGTTCTTTTTGGGGTTTTACTCAAACGTTCGAAGGTCGTTTGCAATTTTTTAGTGTTTGACAGGACTTTTCCTGCCATGTTTCCTCGCTGCCTTCTGTAACTATAGCAATTTTGACTCAAAGCGAAGAATCATTCGAGAAGCTATTCAAGATTGACCTCTTGAGTTTTGATTCTTGTATTAGCGTAAGAACCAAGCTTATTTTGGAAGCTTGGTGGTCGCGATTTCACTGCCCACAGATCTTGTTCGTTCAAGTGCTGCTAGAACCACTGAACGTCAAAATCAAACATATTTTCTCAACAAGAAACGTTAATTTAGATCATAAGATAGATTTTGAGAATATTTATCTCTCTAACGCAAAGCAAATGCCATTTCAATATTTAAATGATCAGCTGCAGGATTACTTGGCACACGTGAACATGAACAACATAATTGCGACTGATGCATCCGTATCAAATGAAAAGGCTGGGGCAGGTATCTTCTCACGTTCCGTTGACTGGTCCTTTTCGGTTAGACTCCCAGATTACACACCAATATTCATAGCAGAATTATTTGCTATTGCACTGGCACTGCGGAAACTTCCTTTGGGCGAATCGGAAGCAGTCGTAATTACAGATTCTCTTTCAGTATGTGCTGTTCTGTCTTCAGGAGCCAACTTAACACTTATGCACATGTTTCGACAACTCATGCCGAGAAACTTGAAAAAACTGCAGCTCTTATGGGTATCAGGCCATCGTGGCATATATCTCAATGAGATGGCGGATGCACTAGCCACAGTATCTCTTAGCGGTCCTCTTATCTCGATTTTGCCTGATATGGCTTACGCGACAGCAATAAGGTTTAGAAACCTCTGCATGAGTACGACTGCTACTCATTGAATAAATATCAAGATTTTGCACATCTAAAATACCGCTGGAATAGAGAGTGGTGTGCAACACGGCACTTGGAAGTTACTTTTACAAGATTGCGTTGCAGAATTCCGCAACTGAATTATTATTTGCATAAAGTTGGTCTAAAGGCGTCACCTTTATGTCAAACTTGCGAAGAAATGGAAACGATAGATCAATTTTTTTTTGTTCTGTCGCCGATATTCTCTTGAGCGGAAAAGATACCTGGTAGCTACACTTGAAAAATTGGGATTAGAATTAAATGTGGCAGTAAAATTTGTCGTATGGCAGCATTAAATTCGGTTATAGCCACAGAGACGTCTGCTCTCCGGTATTTGAATACATAATTGAAACAAAGTGATGCCATCTTAATCTGCCCATATATA
>WOVY01002251.1:0-31450 GCA_013436015.1 Rhipicephalus annulatus | reverse complement strand
GACATAAGTGACCAGGTCGACTACCGTTGTCAATCGATGCTCGACCACGCCGAAATCCTGCCATGGCATCTGGGTAGATGTTGTTACACTCCAAGAACCACTCCAGGCGTCCCAGGATCATCCTCTCCAAAACTTTGCCTATACAACTGGCCAATGCGATCGGACGATAAGATGAGAGGTCCACGGTGACTTGCCTGGCTTCAGAAGTGGAACTAGGCGACTTGGCTTCCAGCTTGTCGGGAGCGTCCCATCTTGCCAGGATTTGTTGTACAACTCCAAAAGGAGGATTCTCGCGCGTTCACCCAGATGACACAAGGCCCTATAAGAAATTCTATCGGGCCCTGGTGCCGACGTGCGTCCACACAAAGCAAGTGCTGCTCCGAGCTCCACGATGGAAAAAGGCATATCCATGCGGGAATCCAGTGTTTGTGGACAGTTAGTCGAGGGCAATAGGCTATTGGGCGCTGCGAGTGGCCCAGATACTCTGGCACAGAAGTCTTCTGCCACGTCAATGCTGCGTCTCTGTTCAAAAGTGCGAGAGCCCTGAATGGTGACCACTGAGTGGGTTTTGTGCGGAGGCCTCGTACCGTCTTCCACAATTGGGATAAAGGTTTTCGTGGGTCAAGTGACTCACAAAAAGCAGTCCAACGTTGTGACTCGAGTTTATTTATCCTGCGTTGAATCTTCTTTTGTATACGTCGAGCAATCCGTAAGTCTTCTATTGCCTCCGTGCGTCGGTATCTTCGTTCAGCACGCCGTCGGATTGCTCGAAGTCGTTCTAGCTCGATGTCGAATTCCGTACTTTGGGAGAGAGGGTGAGGGTACACGTAGTATCGTGTATTGTGCTTTTAATTATCTCCTCTATGTCGAGGGTTATGCTTGCTTCACATTGCTCTTCCATGCGAGACTGGAATTTCAACCAGTCCACTCTCTGAACACTGTCGCGTATCTTAGCATGGGACAATCCTTCGATTTTGACGTAAGTGGGAATGTGGTCACTTCATGCGTTCTATGTCTGGAAACCACTAAGCATGCCTGACGAGGCCTCGTGAGACAAAGGCCAGGTCAAGGCAGCTGCTATACCTTGAACCACGCAGGAACGTTGGACTGCCATCATTTAGCAAGAAAAGTTGGTTGTCGGAGGCGAAGGACGCCAACTTTCTCCCTTTAACATTGGTCTTCGAACTTCCCCAGATTGTATGATGGCGTTGAAGTCGCCAATTATAATGCATGGGTGAGAAGTTGCTGACAGGATACCTTGTAGTCTTGTATGGTCGAAACGACTTGTCGGAGAGAGGTAGGCACCCACAACCGTGATGGTAAGTCTCCTTTTCACTGTTATGCTTATATATTGATTGTCGTCGTGGGGTGACACCGGATGATGAATGTAGGTGAGGTCGCGGCGAATAAACATTCAGAACTTTGCTATTGTCCGCAGTTGTAGGCGACATGAATGACTCATAACCAGAAAGTCTGATTTCTTTCTGCAAATTTGGCTCGCAGATGACAATGATGGGGAACTTATTGGTGTACACGAACCGACGGAAATCGGCGATGCGTGACCTCAGTCCCCGGGCATTCCATTGAATAATCGCTGCTTTTCGGACCTCTTCTCTGAAAGACAGTGGCTGGTAAGCCATTATTTACTCAAGCGCTGCGAGTACTGGACTCAAAGCGTCCAGTAATTGCAATGCACTTCTTGCTGATGGTGTGTGCAAGTTGCTCAACAACAAGCGAATGGCGTTAATTAATGGTCGCAAAAGAGCTATCACTTGCTGATCTGTGTTCCGCAAGCCCTCCATTACAGCAGCTTGCTCTGAAGAAGACGGCTTCTGCTGCGGCTCTTCTGAGCGTTGTGTACGCGTAAGTGGAGGCCACTCATCTGTAGAGACTGGTCTGCCCCTTTGCTCTTTTACAAACGTCTGTGTTTGCCGTGCTGTAAACTGCAGCTGGCGATCTTTCCTGATGCGTCGACTTATCGCCTGAAGTTGGCGCTCTCCGACGTGAAGACCTTCGACGGCGACGTCGTCCTTCGCCGGATTTTCTCGGCAGCTTCTTTGTGGGTCGAGCTGTCTCGTACCATTTGCCTCAAAATAGAAAATTCTTTCTTTATGTGCGGACATTCTTTCGAAGAAGCCTTGTGAGCACCCTGACAGTTAGGACAATTCAGTGTGGTAGCGCTACAGTTGTCCTCCGCGTGTGGTTCGGCGCACCGGGGGCACGCTGCGGAGCTCCTGCAAACACCCTTTACATGGCCGATCTTCTGACAATTGAAGCATTGCACGGGTTTAGGAATGAACGGTCGAACTTGTTGACGAAAGTGGCCAACCTTCACGTATGCGGGAAGACAGTCACCTTTGAACGTTACTCTCACACAGTGTGTGTTTCCAAGCCGTCCAACGCTGACAATGACGTTGTCTTGACTCGCTGGTTTTATAAGCATTGGGAAGGTCTGCGTTTGGGATTTCCGTGTTAATGTCGTAAATGACTCCTGATGTGGTCGCACCATCGGCTGGTATGATGGACCTAACTGCAATGTTTCCCAGTTGTGTTACTTGTTGTGGCGTGCTCAGCGCACTCGGGTGCCACACATCGACAACCAGGATGTTTCTTCTTGTATTAAGCCGTAGGTCTTAATCTCGTTCGGCACAGTGTTCTCAAATAGAGCGAAAGCACTTGCCTGTTCAGAACACGCAGACTTTCGGTAGTGTTCTTTGGCACAAACAGGATGGAATGGGGCCATCGCTGGGGCGCCGTTTTCACGGTGGCTGTACTTGACACCGGCGATGGATTGATGATCCGTCGCTTGGCCTTGCGGTGCAGGACAGGTTGAAAGCCGTCGTCTGAGGACTCGTCGCAAGATGCGGAGTACAGCTCAGTGTCATCGCTCTCACTGGATGTGTTTCCTCGCTTCCTAGAGGTAGTGGCCGCGGTCGAACCAGAGTCAGACGTTGCCTCGTGAGGTTGTACATCCATTACCGCAACCTACGGGGCAATACACCCCACAACTGCAGCAAAAAGTCCAGAAAAGCACTGAGACGAGCGAGACGTGTTCTACAAAAAGACGTGTTCTACGATAGCAGAGCATGATCGCTTAAACCTGGCAGATGGGTAATGTTCGAAACAAAATCGGAGTGGGACGAAAGCACAAGGTCTAGTGTGTTAGCTACCGACGCAGTAGTTCTGGTAGGTTGCTTTACTAATTGTGACAAGAAAAAAACAGAGCACAAATTTAAGAAATCATTTAAGAAATCAATAGGAGTCGTTACAGCGGCAGACAACCAGGGGTCGTAACAGAATCATATATCAAGGAAAAGAAATAGCCGTGGTACTCAACTTTAATGTATGGAGTGGTACGTGCTTGTATTGACAGGCTATCTGATTACTGGTATGGACGCCTTATCAAAAGAATGTGAATGAACATCGTCATCATCGTTCTCGTCATTATCATCACTGCTAATAGGACCTCTCGTTGATTTCACTCCTTTAGCTCATCAGGTGTCATTCACAAGTGAAATAACCATGCGGACGACCCTGCGGGAGCACACCACTCGCGCACACAGGCACATTCACACCCGCAGGTCGCGGGTTCGAATCCCGGCTGTTGGCGGCTGCATTTCCGATGGAGGAGGAAATGTCGTAGGCCCGTGTGCTCAGATTTGCGTGCACGTTAGAGAAACCCCAGGTGGTCGAAATTTCCGGAGCCCTCCGCTACGGCGTCTCTCATAATCATACGGTGGTTTTGGGACGTTAAACCCCATAAATCAATCATGAACACGCACCTCACAAACGTAATGACAATGGTAACTTTGTGACCTTCAATATACAAACTACGCTTTGATCGGGCAATATTTTGCTATTGTCCATAAATACGTGGGTAATTTAGTTACGCAACTATTCCTAGCATTGTAGTTAATGTGCCGGAACACCATTGATGCAAAAGCTCAACTTGAAAACGAGCACTGCATTTTTCTACTCTCATAACTTATTCTTTCAAAACTATTCTTACCACTCTATTTGAAACGAAAAAAAGGATAAAAAATAGAAGAAACAATAACCAGAGTCATATATGGTTTGAATCTTTTATAGTTAAAACTCAGTTAACATAATGATGAGAACGCTCGAATTATTTCTGTTCTGTTCTGCTGTACCTGTCTTGCCGAGCAGAGGGTGCAGGTTCATATTACTTCGACTACTCCACAACTACAAGTTCTGGAGCAAAAAAAATAATGAAGTGATCCAAAATAAATAACGAGAAGAAAAAATGACGTAATAACACACTGAAACAAGTTAAAAATTACATGGTAATATACAGGTAATGTACAGTTTGCTTGCAACAGCTTACACTGTAATAAAATGTTCACACACCCACATTTCTAGTTATAACCACAGTATCCTCAAATTACTTTGGTAAATTGGGAAGTTCTTAAAATTGAGAAGGGTTGTTTCCGGTCCTTCCATACCTAAAACTGCAAAGTAACGACACCCAAAGCTACAACAACATTGTTTTTGACGCCAAGCCGGGCCTGCACCCCAGGTGGTCAAAATTTTGGGATCCTTTCATTATGGCTCTCATAATCATGTCGAAGTTTTTTGGGGTGTAAAACAGAAACAGGTATATTAAATGGGGACTCCATGACCACGCAATGCCAGCCATTTAAACGGTCACGTGCGTCTTAGACAGACAGGTGATGTACATGGAAAGTCGCGGCGAACGAATGTGCTGACTGTGCGATCTGGTCAAGCGGAGATGTTACGAGGAGATGATCAATGTTATCGGTTGTATAAACCATAGCAATCACCTCTAAACTCTGGACCTGGCGTCATCGAACAGGCAAGTGCGCTACCGACCGTCGAGTCCGTTGTTCCATCGTGGTCTATCTTCTGCGATATCAAAGCAGCCCTTCTTAATCTATCCCCCAATTTACGTCACGGCAAACGTGAGAGGCTCATAGCGGACACCAGGCAAGTCCACCAAGAAGTAATCTTGGTGGACTTGCTTGGTAAGAAGAAGTAAAATCTCGTACCACGTATCCTGTCTATTCTATCACGATGTGACTGTTCTGCTGGTTCATCTGTGGCTTGGAGTGGTTTTTGCGAATGCCTATTTATTTATCTATTTTGGAATGACTGATAGCCCGTCATGTGAAGTGTGCGGGTGCAGCGAAACATTCGCGCACATTCTCCGTCAGAGCACGCGCTTACACTAAAAAGAACGGCCCTCTCGACCACACTAGGCCGACTGTACAACCTCACTTTCACAGAGCCGCTTTTATGGCGTTGTTGAGGTTTCTTCAAAAAACCGAACACACTGACACACTGCGACTGTTCGCTGTTAATATTGTTGTATAGTAATCGGACGGTGCTTCAGGCATATCTTTGTTTTGTTTGTTTTGGCACCTACTGTCGTTCGGAAAATCTCATCGTTCTTTCTTTTACATCCGCTTTATCCTTCGCACGTACAGGGTGGCAAACCGGAAGCTTCCTCTCGTCAACCTCCCCGCTCTCTCTCTCTTTTGAGAATGCCAAGAGTCTTTCGGACATGATACCAGTATCTTTACTTTCAAGTTTTGTCGTCTAAATGGCCGAGTGTAGTACGCAGAGCCCAGCATTGATACTCGGGGGTTGGTGGAGTAGCCCACAATGTGCGCTGCAGTTTGATTATTTTCGAAATAGTTGCTATAGGGAACTCTGCGAATGTGCAGACTTAGATTAGAATGACCGTTAGGTCGTGAATTTTCTTGACTTACGTTTTGGTGGCATGAAACATTCTTTTCACTGATCCCATTACTGTTTTATTGTCAATTGTAGGCGCACTCAGCTTTCTTTGCAAAGTGTGTTGATTAGGCTTTACGCTTAAGCTTGATAGTACAAACTGCGTTGAATCTACATACATAGCATGGACGTCTTCGCCGAATATTATAAATTTACAAGGTGGAAATATAAATTCTTTAAAGGCAAAGAAAGAAGTTGAGACATTTGCATATGCGTCCACGTAAGCGTTGCTTACGCATCTCTTTCCCCTTCCGCTTCCTCTCCGCATCTCCATAAGTTTGTAAACGTGATGGGAACAGAGGGCGAGGCGAATATATTCACACATATGTCCTTCTGCATCACCAATTACCGGTCACATTTTGTACTGCAAGGCGTACTTCTGTAATGAACCAATTGCCAATGAACCTCCAAGTTTTTATCGCAGCGATTCCCTCATTTCGGGGCTTCCCACGGGGAAGTGTTTGTTACGCTTACACGTGAAACCACTACGCCTCCCCAAAACACACCAACTACTATACATCTTCTCTGCAGTTCTTGTGAATATGGGAGTGCTTCGCACTACCCATCCTTCCTATGCTGGTCGAACCACCATACATGCAGCTACCATTGAAAACTTGTGTCCGGGTCTCCAGGAAGTTTTGCGAGGAACTCCGCTCCTTGTGTAATATCTCTCGAGACTCTACACCATTGGTCGGTGGCTGCGTTCAATAAACGCGACTTCCAAACACGCAAACTCGCTCTCACGCGCTTTCCTGCGTCGTTCGAACGCGTTGCATTCAGGGAGCACTACGTCGCCCGATATGCCCAAGGCAAGGGCTCGTCACGACAGTGGGGAAACAGGCGTTTAATTAGGAGCTCGGCCCTCCTCGCTCGTCCTGGGACGCACGCCTTTCTCTCTCTGTTTGCACTGGTTTCGATCCCGCGAAAGTCGGCTCTGATTTGTCGTCGTCGACGTTCGCCAGATGCAAACAACACTCGCGCATTTCGAGCGTCGCTGCTGGGCACGCACAGCGAGTCTGACGCTGCCTTAGTTTCGCGCGATCAGCGCACCGAGAACCGTGCAGTCCTGTGTAAACCACCGCGCTTGTTCTGGGGATCACCGAAGCTCAACAGAAAGTTGTGCTGGGTTTCAGAGCAGTTCTGCGCAGTACGGTGAAGTCAAGAACTTCACTTAGTACGTTTAGGTTATAAGGGAGGAACGCTGAGCAACACCCATTCGTAGCATGAAGCGACAAGGAAATGCATATGGATTTATTATAAGAAAACTTCTTAGTTGCCTTTGTCCTGTTCCGGGAATCAAACCCAGAGCTAACGCCTTTCCGGGGTGGTCACTCTACTGTAGAACTGATCTGCAATTTTTGGTTTATGTTTGAGCAAGGATTGTTATTCCATTGTGGATCACAGTAGTGTTAAGGGTCTAGCTCTGAGCTGTCATCACTACCAACCTCCTTTGTTTAGCAAAGTCATATACAAAAAAAGAAGAAGAGACTTCTAACTATGTACTTCCGACCTCTTGAAGTAACAATTTTGAAGCGTAAATAATATTACAACTAGTGTGAGTAGCCAATAGTTGCGTCAATGGATCACGGGAATGCTTCAAGTTGACAGCGGGCAAATTGTTTGTGACGCATATACTGATTAACCAGCGTGAAGTGCCTTCTCAATTTAAAATTTATTTTTAGGAACACAAATACAATGTACTTTATTCATTCATGAGGTAAAGTTGATTGATGCTGCATTGGTTATGAACTATGTAGCAATGAAAAGTAAAACAAGACTCCGCTTGGATAAAAAATGAAGTGACCTATGGGACATGTTAGATACAGTGAATAGGCTATTACACAATTTACACAGCCAGGTGACCAATTGCTGCCTTGACTAGCTCTTTTTCACCAACCACGTGCTCTATTTTACGTATGTGCGTCTACTAACAGAATTGAGGCTGGTGATAATCTTCGTTAGGCGAACCGCTATCGTTAGCCACTATTGAGAAATGCTTGTGTTTAAACTATGGGAGCTGCCAAGCTCTTAAAAGCTAAGTGTTATGGAGGAAATATACTATATAAATTTCAGAAGTGCTTGGCAGCCTTCAAGACTGCAGTTGTTGATATTACAAGCTTTTTTGTAAAAGTTGAAATGCTATTGAATAGCCTGCCATTTTTCGATATATCGACTTGTAAACATCCAGACCCTCTCGATGCCTGGCTTTAAAGCCAGCGCTATGTTACAAATAATAAAAAGCGATGTTTCTTCATGATCCTAATAGTACATCATAAATTCCAATGTCTTGAGTTCTCGTCACACTCACCGGTACGACTCGTACAAAGCAGTTCGATAAATGCCCAGTATAGCAAATGTGAATAGTACTCAAAGTAGCCACTGTGCACTCTCATTGATGGCAGTGAATGGACATGAATGGACAATCACACAGACGTAAAATGCAGGTTGCACGACGGGTAGGGTCTTCTTAGTGCTGCACGCATTTAGGAAGAGTTACCACCTTTCCTTCGCGACCCCTGGAGACAAGCGGGGTACGAAGAGACCCAACCGAGGGACACGAACAGACGGTATAGGCCACGTTGGAAGCCAAACCACGTTTCGTTTGGAGAAGAGAAAAAAGGGGCGGGAGTGGAGGCAGTGTGGGCGTGCAGGGGGTCGGGAGAGGCTTACGGGAGCGTGGTTGTCAACTTGTCAAATATCGAACTGTGTGCGCAGCAAGCGCCATTTGCTTACGCGGACGGCAGCGACACCGAGCGCGTGGTCTGTGCAGAACCAAGAAGTTCGTTGGAGGAGCTTTATGCCGAAAATTGTAGGAGCTTTTGAATTATTTTGTTCGCCTATTCATTAAACTTAGTTGAAAACAAAGTTTTTTTATCAAATGAAGTTTTCTAGTGCTCGCAGTGATGTCAAGAGTACACAAAGCGCGAATAGAATTCCGAAGTAAGTTTTGTCGCTCTCACAGTGAAGGTGCTTAAGGAACAGCCCATTTTAGTTTCGTATTAGGAGTTGCAGGTATCGAACAGTATCTTTTTAAGCGTTCGTTATCGGCAGTGACTATGTTCGCAGAAAAAAAGTTTTCCAACACCACCAAAGAGTGAAATTTCATTATTTAAGCGTGACTATGCTCGCGGAAAAAAGTTTTCCGACCCTACCAAAGAGTGAAACTTTACAATTTCAGAGCTAATGCTTATTGTATAGCACATAACACAATTTTTTACTGCCCAGTCGATTGCTTTATTCGTTGTCTGCTTATCAGTGCATGTATATTGGTGAGGTACAGTCAAGCCGTTATCTATTGTGAAGCAGTTTTTTTTTTCATGGCTACTTGAACTAAGTTCACCAATTAATAAAAGAAATTTCGAAATGTATATCTGAAGCCTGTTTTTATTTAACTAGCGTAACCACATCCTGTTTATTATTTACTTCGTGGTTAACTCACGCAGTCGCACACAAGCTGCCCACCCTTTATAGGTGCGTGTGCGACTTGGTTAGTTTACAGAATATGTGTGTTTGAGCAAGTAACAAATGTTTCTTACCCTTGAATAGCGTTTAAGAGCAAACTGAGCGTTCATAAAGTGTTAACATTTATGACACCTGACACTTGTGGAAACAAAAAAAAAAGGTAGCCGCATCACTGTAATAATCAGAACGCCGTGTTTACACAGACGCCTGTTACTTCTAAATAGTTCGTGATAGTCGTTGAAGGTTTTCATTTAGATATTCAGCACTCTCTACATTGAATAAATTATTATGTAAATGCATTTCTCCTGCCCGTTCAAAACCACGTACAGCAAAACTAAAGTAGGCTTTGTTACAATAACGTTTTACCTGTAACGAAGCACGCTTTACAGATGTTTGTGCATCGCAAGTGTTCACGTGCACAGCATGCATCCCCGAGAGCTTGCAAACCTGACACGTGATCACATTTGAAGCAGTGCCTGTGCCAAACAACATTGTGCATTCTTGCGTGTTTATGTGTGTATGTGTTTCATTTAAAGACAAGCAAAGAAGTAAGAGAACTAAGAAGCTCGAACTTTCATTTTAGAACGTATACGACCATCTTTGTGATCCGCCAAACACAGTTAATCGCATTTTTGTTTATGCCAATTACTGCTTCTAGTCTTTTACTAATGTTGCATTGCATCTCATATGTTGCACAACATCTAAGACAACAAATTTCTCATGATTCTGTATCACGTGCAACAAGCGTTGAAAGAAAGAAAAACGGTGAGGGAGACGTATATTTCTTAGCAAAACAATATCAGCGTTGCTTATAGCGTGAAAAAAACAACAACACTTAAGAAGGACATTAAGAATGAACGCGAGAAGGACGTGAAAAGGACACTAACAATGAGACCAACTCGCCCAACAAGACACTCTGCTGAAATACAATATCAGCACAGTTTTTGATATAAATGATAGTCGTTTTTCGCTATGCAACTCTGACAGATTGAAATGATGCTGAAACACACAAGGAGTTGAAACACACAAGAAATACACATGAGAGCGCACTAAATTTTGTAACTGGGAAAAGGCAAATCAGAGGGCCTAGTGAGACGTGATGGCTTTGAGGACGCTGTTTATTTGCAATTATTTTATTTTGTTTAATTTTGTCACTGCAAATTTTTTGAAGTTTTGATACAGACATCGAAACATTTTGCAGATTATTCACTTCAGGAGCGTGATCAGTCCTGCGAATGCTTAACTTACATATCGCAAAAAAACGTAAAACAAAAACACACCTGTGCTGAAGCAGTAATCCCTTCAATACGTCACCAGCGCACGTTGCTTCGATAAGGTCTGAAATATGGGGAGACCCTTCTATAAACACAAGCGTAACAAACAGGTTATGCTATCCGCGGCTAGTGTTTCGGTGACACTCAGTGGCTATCAGTGCACTCCATATCACCAGGAGCAAAAAAGCGAACCTCCTCTTGTGGTACTCTGGTCACGAGCTTCGGCGCGTAGCATTTTCATCGTCTCAAAAGCGAACGGAGATTTCGGTGAGCAAGACACCGTTCATCTCGGCAGACCCCTAGCTACTGGTCTGCTGTCACTGAACACGGTGGACAGACGGAAAGACTCTTGATCTCCGGTCCAGCGACGCGGCCAGAGCAGTGTTGATCTCGGCGAAAGAAGCGAATGTGAGCCGGGTATAACCCAGCTCTAGATGCAGCAACTGTATAGCAATGCCCAGCGACCGGTGCCTGCTGCAGCCGCGTCCGGGGGCGATCTCGCTGGAGGTCCGCGGAGAACCGAGTCGTGGGCGGAAGTACGATTGCCGCGGCTAGAAAAAGAAACACAAAACGGTCAAGCACGCGCGGATGTCTGGGCAGCGGGTGGCTTTCCACTACGGTGATATCGTCGCCCACTCTTTCTCCTTCTGCCGTTGCTCCACGGTTCCGCAATGTTAGCAGCTTCCTGCGTTGTCATCTATGCCTTTTACTTACGTTTTGTCCGTTGTAGCTTGTGAGAGTGCAGGAGTGGTTGTACGTAGGGGATATCTATGGGCCTCGTTATCGATTTGATGGATATTCCGCCCGTCGGCGAGTCGCCCTTTTGCACAGAGCGCGCTCTCCGACGCCTTCGTTGTGCGGACACTGTACAGCTCGTAGATAACACGCCATGCACTTGTGCCGTCGACATTTGTTCATTTATTTTGCCCCGTTTCACGCGCCTTTCCTTTCATTCGTTCTTTGTAATCACAAGCGGGATGTGCCCCTGCGTATTTGTTACTTCTGTGCATCCAAGGTGTCTACTGTGAGGGTTAGAAGCCTGCAAACAAATCTTTAGAGATAGCACTGTCCGCGTACAATTTGTGCCTGCACTCTATCACTATCATTCTATCACTCTATCACTCTGAATAGGCGTGCGGCGTATAGTTCGAGATGCCGCAGGGATGAGTAAAATTGTGTAAGCCTCAGAAACATGTGTTGCCTGGTCGTAGCCCTTGAATAAATGCGTATGCGTCGAAACATCTTAAATATCGCGTTCGATGAACGTAGAAGTATTCAGATTATATATAACTTGTTTCGTTAAAGCCCACGCAGATAGTTCATTAAATACAGAACTGCGTATTAAAATTTTGTTTCTCCCAGACATTAGGTTTGACTTAGAATTTCAAGGGGATGCATCATTTTTTTTCTGGATAAAACCAGTGTTTCCGAATCATGTTAGAACTTGCAGTCAGAAAAAAATAAGCGTAGGATTGAAGGTAAATGTTTGCACATCTGAACGAGACCAGGATTCAGCTAGCTACTGCACAAGGGAAAAAGGGCAATGGGAAATAGACTCAAACAGAAAACCCGTACTCGTTGTGGGACGTTGTTTCGTTCTTCACGACCATGTTGACACAGATATACGTAGAATTATTGCAAAGTCTGGGCCAAGAATACTGAACCAGGCTCTTGTAAACAAACACAAAATGATTCAATTCATGAATTTTTTTGTCTGACTTCCATTAAAGTAGTTGACTCCTGCTTTCACTGATTGAATCTCGAAGTTCACCTAATTAGGAAGCTTCTTTTTATTGCGCTAACAGTTATAGCCGTATATATATATATATATATATATATATATATATATATATATATATATATATATATATATATATATATAGGGCCTGTTTTACGTAGAAACAGGAGGCACAAAAAATAAAGCAGAATAAAAAGTACCAAGGCACCCACCAGAGATTTGAACCAGTGACTCCTCGCTCTACAGCACGCTGCATTGACAAGGTTGACCCCTGACCCCACCACTCATACAGTCAATTTCACTAACGAAGAGCTATGTATGTAACTTAAAAAAACATTATCGGACAAAGCATGTACTTTGTTTGCAGAAGCCATACATGCTTTCAATAAACATTCACGGGTCTCATGGCTTGATCAATGGAGAGTTGGGCTCACTGAAGCATATACAGTTGGATGAAAGGGACATTCCAAGATATCTGAACCACCACTTTCGCTATGGAGTAAGAAGAAAAATGGCTCGCATCATGTTCAGTGCCTGCAAATTTGGTTTCTGTTGAAATACCCGCCGCCATTATTACTTTAGACGGAAAAACTCAACTCGTTGTCCCAGATGAGTTTTGGTGACGCTTGCGCCTTTAAAATATCGCACGGCTTCGTCATCGTAACAGTGTACATTTCACCACAAACCATGCGCACTGATGTCATGAACTTCTTGCTGCACAACTTTCGTGCAGTGTGCCTACGACATGTGCCAATAATGGTCTCTGGAGACTTCAACGTTAATGTACTGTGACGTGAAAACCAGTGGCTTGTCTTAGACTTCACCTCCTGTCAAGGTCATGCAGTCAACTATTCAAAACATCATCTATCTAGATACTGTATCTAATGCACTACTGTCAATTCAAGTGGAATCGACCACATTCACTACATTTCGTATATTTCCTAAATCCCCTAGCTAATTTGTAGAACAGCCCGATGGGTTGTTATCGCATTCATTGTCTTAGGCGATGTGCCGAAACTGTGACATCTTTTTTTTTTCAGATTGCGGAACAAAAATACATACTGCGTATAACACGAAGTAAATAATACCATCACAATTTACGTTACGGTGCGTGCCATAAATCAACTTTAAGCTTCACGTTACGACCGTTTTGGTACTCCACAAAACAATAACGTTGGATTTTATTTACCTATAAAATCATCTGAAACTGGCCTTTTCATCTCAGGGCGCTGTGTTGGCTTGTTCTCGGCCAACATCCTGGTAATTGCGTGATTTTTCTGCGCGATGTTATCATTTTTTTGCTAAAGGGGCAAAAAGCATTTAAGAATACTGCATGACTGAAACCCTCCAATCACTAAGGCCTCTTATTTGCTCAGTGAGTTTCATCTGACCCCGACAGAAATGTGTTGTCTTCTTTCCTATGGTGTTCATCTCTGGCAAACCATGGCAGAATACACCATAGTAAACACACAATGCCTATACCTACCATAGTCAGCACTCAACAGATAGAGTAGTAAATAAAGCGATGAACCAGGCTGGCATCTATCTGCGATGTGTGAACTGTAGCCAAAAATTCACTCATCACTTTGGGTCTGCCAGCACCACGTACCGTTGGCTTATACCATAACGTGATTATGAAAGCGTGGGTGCGAAAAATCTACATTCCGGCCCCAAAACAGCTCAGGCAGTGCGCGCTGTTCATCGTTACCGTAAGAATGTAGCTCGTGAATTTCAATGTACGCTTGCCCTCGGAAAAACTGAAGTGATACAACTGTCGCGTATGTTTTGTGCAAGTACATTTTAACTTATTTTTTTATTTCTTTTTTATCTTTCTTTCTGATCGACAGAGTTATTTCGAACACTATAGCGCTATCACAGAGTCGGCCCGTGTCTTCCTTTGGCAACGATGGGAAAAAATTTCCCCGGAAGAGAACGGTGAGTGATGGAGTGAAATCGGCGACTGCGAATAGAAGAATCCAGAATTCACGGAAACTGCAAAGTCACGATGTTGGGTGGGGACGGCTCCGATGGAACGAAAGAGAGCTACGTACCTAATTTGCACGTTCGCGCCTCTTTTGCATACGCGATTGGAAGGCCTTTGAAGGAGAGACTTGTGACGTTGCGACTGGCTTAAATGAATCGCGGCAGTCGAAAAAAAGAAGGTAGAGTGCAAAACATACGAGTGAGTCTTACCCCGTCAGGGTAGACTTCCGAGATGGAACTACGTTTTCCGCGCGTACCGTGTGATTTTAGAGAGCGCCGCTCCACTCGTGCAAGCGTGCCACATTTGCCTCAAATTCCTCGTGCAAAATTTTTGACACTTTTTGATCATTATCGAGTCTTTTGAAGCTCTCTAGCGAGATAATCTGCATTTGTTCTTTTATGATTGATTTTTTTGAGAGGGGGGGGGGGCGTTCTAGGTTTATTGCACGTCGAAGCATGTAGAGCTTGCCCTCTCATGAAGAGGGGCTGGTACTTCAACCCTTTTTCGCTTCTCCGGAATTCGTGCAATGGTATGCGCGAGAATTTTTTTTTACTCTGGGTTTGGAACGCGAATATCTTTATTTCAACCCATTTATGGATTTTATGCGCACTGTCATTACTTTTCTTATATCGTTATTATGGTCATTTTTATGTGAAATACTCCCAAAGGTAGATCTCTATCTCTTTGCCCGTTTACATAAGTAGATTATCGCCCACACGAGGCGCAAATCATAGGGGAGTGTCAGGCGTGGTAGCAACTACTCCCAAGATTTCCGAAATCTGTACTGGGGGCATGTGCTTTTCACGTACGGTATGTTTGAGCAGTGAATGAACTCACGAGTTACGTAAGTTCTGCGATCATATGAATGCGCTACGTCAAGAAGACATGAAAATTGAAATTGGGGCAAAGTGCGCGAACTTCTCTTGTCTTTGGATCGTATCGTAGGGGCAAGTCATGATCATCAATGCATCTTTGTAAGTGTCACATGGTCCCTTTTGCGTTCACCTGAGACGAGGTGAAGACGAAAAGAATCTTCCCATTCTTATCAGTAGTCTGTATACTTATTAACTTTTCTCCGAAAGCCTTCTGCACCTGACGTGACTTTTCAAAGCCTCCAGGATCGGAGGCATCGCAGATTTCGGCACCTCAAATGGTTCTTCAGCAGTGCCTCCGAGATCAGCAAATGTGTGGCTTCCAAGCCGAGTAGTCGTTATGAATACAAAACAGCGTTTAACACATGGGGCAAAGGATCAAGTACACACAATCAGCACTGAGTGTCCCTTCTTCCTTTGTCCCATGGGTTCTATCATGGAAACCCACCAACTCTTTAAGTCTGCCTGTCTTCTTCAAGAGATAATGTTGTACGACACGTTATCATGTGATATCATGGTATGTGAAATCACGATGGTGTCATAATGGCGTCACAAAATGAGGCGATCTGTGACGTTTTGCATGATTTTGTGATGACGCCAACGCCACTGATGAAAGCAATATCTGGAAATGCCTCCGTTTCTTACCTCTGTATGCAGTACCTTGTCATGAGGTCGTAAATCATGCAGCTGCTTAAAACCGTTGTATTCTATTGACCACTTATATGCGTAGTGTGCTTGTGAGAAATTTTTTTATGCTAGTTTCACACGAGAAACATTGATGTTGATTAGGGCCGATCCGGATCGGATTTCTCGATCGCGATGAATAATTGTCACTGCTACATGGTCCAAACTAATCGGGATCAAGTTTGGCGCAGACGTCAGTCAAATCGTTATCTGGGAGCTAAGTCGTAACGTGCAGATGGCAATCATCGTGCTGCCTGTTGGGATGAAGAAGATCGCGATTGAAAGTGACTGTGTAGCAGCACCTGATCCGAATCGAGTCTGACTCGTATCGGCGCTGATCGCGATCAAAATTGACCATGTGCCACTGGTATTGCATGCTATCACTCTGTTGGACCATGAATGATCACAGTTCGATAAAGAAGGCATGGTACCAATGCATCTGCAACAATTGTTGTGACAGCGTTCTCTTTCCAAAAATAATATAATAAGATTCACAGCTAGTTCTATCAATTCAGACATATGAGAGCTATAAAACCATTAATAAAAGAGTTATGCGGAAGGTTATACTTGCTCCTGGCTGGATCCTGCTGGAAGGTTGTTGCTCAGAGCTTTCGTCACTTTGATGGGCAATAGTGCAACGAAAGGGCAAATATTTGACGTTGCTACCGCGTCAGGCTGGTTCTGAATTCTAGTTTTCTTCTGTGTTACCGATTTCGAGTTGCTGAAGGCTTTCTCGGATCGTCACCATGAACAGTAGCTAAGGCGATGCTAATGGTAGGAAATATTTGATGAAATTGTTGTTCGTAAGATGGCCTTCTTCATCTCTTTGCAATTCTCACTCACTCACTCACTCACTCACTCACTCACTCACTCACTCACAGGCTTGGCATGGTCCGCTGTCATATATTTAACCATGGCAAGTGCGTTTGCGTGCACTGCGTATATTGCATTTCTTTCTTTTAACGTTGCGTTTGGAGGAAACGCAATATAGTTGCCATCACCGTTCAAGATCACCACGCACCATCATAACAAGCGGTGATTTCCAGCCCACTAAACACAATCAAGCTCATGCAGTTTAGGCAGGCTACTTCACAAAAGTTAAATTAGCACATCTTGGACTAAGCCACGCAAGGCTGGGTTACAGAAGAGCTGGCGGGCACCTAGATCGTCCTGGCTTGGCTAGGCTTTCTTAGATTTTGCTATTTCTCACCCCTTGCTAGACTATGCTTTGAATAGCTATAGTATACTTGCGCTCTGTTAGGGGCGAAGACCATTAAGCCGTGGGTCGTGAGTCTACAATGTATGTAGTAGTAGTAGGTAGCCACCTCTCGTTTAGTCCTTGGAATGTCCGTTGGATGGCGGTACTTGTTTATGATGATATGATGAAAAGATACGAGATGGTGGTACTTGGAGTGTTCGCTAGATGTACGGACGTGCGGACAGACAGACGTACACACGGACAAATGAATGGTCAGACAGACGGATGGACGGATGGACAATTCACGTTTTACCGATAAAACCCTCCGAAGCTTTGCCCCACTGATGATCATTCACTCCATGAATATGCTGTGAATGTTTTATGTTTGTTTCAGTCTTGGGCTTTCTATCTCTATACCTCTAAACCTGTGGGCAATTTCAACCATAACGGTTCTACTGCAAAACACTTACAGCTCGTATGTCCCACAGAAATTGGTTGAGTCTCGCTACCGCCGACACCTGCCCACTAAAAATGAACAAGGGTGCACTGGGTCATCAGACACTGATTAGGCGCCGCATGTTTCAGATTCTCCTGTGAACCATACGCACCGAGTGCTTTGACGGTGATCGAGCACAGCCGGTTAAGGATGAAATCTTTTTATTTACAACACATGGCAGACCTCGGCATTAACAGGGGCGCTGTAAAATGAAGAAACGCACAGGATTTATTCCAAACGCGCTAGCTCATTTTCACGACAGACTCTCATCACAACGTTGTTCAAAATTCTGAGCTCACGTGGCATCACACCAGAGGGCAACTGCCTTTATCTCACCTTATGAGAGCACACGAGATACGCAATGGTGAAGCCTCTTTTTCTAGAAATGGCACAGCATCCAAGTGCGACACCAATTGGTCTTATTTCTTGCGTATGTACCAACACAGCACAAGCTGACCCCTGTATACACAAACGTAGTGATCCTCTGCAATCTTAAGCGTTGTGTACACGCTTCAATTTATTTTATTCATACGCCCTTCCAAGTAAATATTTACTACAACATCATGACTTGTACACAATAACCTGTGTGTATCTGTATAATTGAAAATACTGGAATATAGGTTGCAATATTTAACTGCTCAAAAGAATTGAATTTTCTCAAGAATATTTAGGAGCAGCCCGGAATCAGCAACAAGGAATATTTGGACATAACCGTTGTACTATTGAGGCGTAGAACCCAGATTTCTGCCATAGAGACAGGAGGCTAAAGACGGCGAGTGTCGCACTGATATACCGAGCGATAAGCAACCCACATAGCTCATCGGCCTACGAAGTTTCGGGAGAAGTATAAAGTCGTTCTCACCCATAAGAGCGTAGCGTGGGCACTTGCCCTATACATTGACGGTCGCGTCGGAAAGAAAGTGGGAAAGCGTGTGTGAAGGTGTTAGCGAACGAAGCGAGGGCGAAGTTCGAGGGCGCATCGATGCTTCTCGTGTTTCCTCGGCTTTAATCTGACCGTGAGCACCATGTCGTACCAGACCAGGGGTCAAAGAGTGTTAGAGCCGTATACGCTAAAGCCCTCCGCGCACCACGCGCCAAGAGCCCACGCAAAACTGTCCGCATATGGTGGCAGCGGAAGGGGACGGGTGGAGGGGGAGTTACCACTTCGTTTGCTGTCTCTGCTACGACCCGGCAGAGAAAAAGTAAGGGGATAGTGATAAGGGGGAGGGGGTATAGTATCCGGGCACCAGAGCCCCGGAACACTGATCGCCGATAAGTTATGATGGAAAGCCGCGCTCGAGCTCCGACACGGGAGGCGGGCCGCAGGCCGCTTTGCCGCCGACAGGAAATATATCGGTAAATAGATCGTTCCGTCATCTATTGTTGCACTACGCCAGGACCGATAAGGCCAGCCGGGGCCCCAGCGGTGAAGGGGACCCACCTCCGGCTTTATAGACTGCCGGCGTCGCCTATACAACCCCCGCCCTCTGTTTCTGCTGGCAAGCACATAAGGCCAGCTTCAGTGTTGTGGACGGTCTTCTTCCTCTTAGAGCTCCTCGTCCCCATCAGTTGTTCTTTGCTTTCGTTATGGTCGCGTATATTGAGATACGAAAAAAAAAAAAAAACGTTGGACCGTTGCTGGTGCACCGCACAGAGGAGCACTCCCTATCTCTGGCGCGTTGTCCTAGCTGGCAGCTACGAGAGAAGCGTGTGAATTATGATTCCACCTTGTGTCACGATGTCGATTGGTTAAGGGAGTTGCTGGGTTGTGGCTGGCGCGGCGCAGCACTGTACTTTTAAGATGGGCCTCTTTTCCTGCCGAGTTGCAGATATCGACGACACGGTGGCTTCTACGAGCGAAGACATCGCTCCTGTTATGGCCATCATTTGTTCCTTTGTGCTCAAGTTGTCGCGGCTGAAGTGGTTAAGCTTGATATATTGTGTCCCATTTGCGGTATATTAGGCAAGAATCAATGACATACACTAGGTCGCATAAAATGCTTATGTATTCCCGTAGCAACCCTCTTACTCAGGCTAGAAAAGCCACGCATGCCACACAGGAACAACTACTTGGGATTACATAGGCTGGAACAGCTACATCCATTACTAGATCAATTAATTTATATTACTTATTTATTACATACTGCACACCCTTAGGTCCATGCAGGTGGGCAAATTTAAAAGGGCATAAATATTACAAAAAGTGACATCACAACTTGTTCGGAGTTGGTGTGAGATACAGTTATAGCAAATAGAAAAAGTGACAGGGAATACTATTTCCTAATTAATGTTGTAAAGGCGGTTATATATTCGGGCTATATATTGAAAGAGATGCTACATATTAAAAGAGTGACTCAATACTTGGGTTAGAAATCAGGTGGGAGTCAACCATTACATACACTCAGGTGTGAATACGCATTCACTGCCTATAGGCTCTACTTACGTCAGTGTGTAATATTATATAACATTTACAGGTAGCTGCGCAATAAATACGGTGGCAGCCAGGAAGCGAGTGACATCCGCACTATTAAGGTTCATTCGGAGCATTTCCAACAGCCTTTTACTGAAGAAACGACCTCGCAAGCATGGCCTCACAGATGATCAGCCCAGAAAGCCATACAGGTTCACCTGATCTTCTCAAAGTCAACGAAATTAAGGGATCCGCTGCATACACACAGCACTGTCCTTGCGTGTTTTGGTTTGTGTATACATATTAATGTTTTCTCTTTGTTTTTTTTTGCTCATTTACATTTTTATTTCAGTCCTCATTTGTTGGGCCGAAAACTGGACATAGTTTAGTTAACCTCCCTGCATTTCATGTATTTTTTGCTCTCTATTCTTGAAAAAGGCGACTAAAAAATGAAAATGGTGGAAGTTAAAAAGAAATAGGCATTGAAATTCGTGTCGAATCAGGCAACACTGCTGCTTTTTACCCGCGTTTCTATGTTGAATAATAATAATAATAATAATAATAATAATAATAATAATAATAATAATAATAATAATAATAATAATAATAATAATAATAATAATAATAATAATAATAATAATAATAATAATAATAATAATATAATTTTAGCATGTCAAAACCACGGTACAATTACCAGGCACACCATAGTGTGGCTACAAAAATTTGGACGATCATCAGGTTCCTTAACGTGCACTATAATCGCACAGTACATGAGCCATAGAGTACCTCTCCACCATCAAAACACGACAGCCGCCACCAAGATCGAAACCCCCACCTTCTGGCGAGCAGCCGATCATCGCAACCGCTCCACCACAACGGTGGACGTTCGTATATTGGAAACTTGATGGTACTGAACGCAGGACATAGGACGTATCGCGTTTTACTGTAGATATTGGCACGTGTATGCCCTCAATACTAACGACAGTGATAGTCATTAATGGGCATTAGCCCATTGAAGGCTTGCAGGTACTGGACATACAACATCCAGTACCTGTTGTGCGCATTGAGCATACGGAATACCAGCTTGTCAATGAAAGCGTCTGGTTGACCTTCCTGCCTTTGCTTCCTTCCTCCTCTTCTCCTCCTTCTCTTGCCCATTTTTCTCTCTCACTGTCTCTGGAAACTTTGGCATCTCACATTGGTCAGTTATGATGGCAACTTTTGGATGTGAAAGAGATTTGCACAACAGCAGTAAATATTACTCTCTCTCTCTCATCGAGTCGCTGCCGTGTTAGCGCGACCTTTTGTACTGCGTGGCGGTAGTGGTGCGCCAGAATTTCGTGACTAGTACAGCGTCTCTTGCATACAGGACTCCGGTATACCCCTTGCGAGTCATCCAGCACATGCAAACGCTGCCTTTTCTCGGCTTTCTTCGACCACTTCAGACACGCCAACTAACGATTAGCGCGCACCCTCGAGAGTGTATTAAAGCCAGGGTCGGAACGACGCGTAAGCAAGAACGGGAAAGGCGTGAGTGGGAGTCCTATTTAATTGATCTTCCGTCAATTAAATTAGCGTGCAAAGCTACGAAAGACCAACCCCTTGCCTCATTTTTTTTTTCTGGAGGGGAGTGAGAAATAGAGTGAAACCATTCACATCGGTAACAGAGACAATCAAAGTACAAGGCGAGAAGGTTATAGGAAATGCTTGGAGGGTGTGTGTGTGTGTGTGTGTGTGGAGGGGAACGCAGAGTGGGACTGGTAGGTGTTAGAACGGCACGCTTTAGCAATAGCGAAAGGCAAATCTAATCAGCACCCGTTGCTTTGAAACATAGACTACGGCGGTGAAGCTCGGGATTCGTTTTAGCTAGGTTTTTGGCATATAACGTCAATCTGTGCTTTTTCGATCGGGGCTGAATTGCGGTGTTGGTGTTGCCGCTGGCGTGCTTCTGGATTCCGCTCGAAAAGGACCGGTCTACCTCATGTTATTTATTTATTTTTTTCGTACATGGTGAGTGATTCGGTGAACCTCCGAGGCACATCAATAGCGTCACTATTGACGTGGCTGATCAAAGGGGCGCAACTCCATGGAAACGAGCTCGTCCGGTGTGAAGCTTTTTCGTGTCTACGACATGGTCTCAGATGAGGACGTGGTCCCTACCCATTCTTTGAACTCAGTGCACAAATTCATAAATCGAGGGCGTCATTGTTTGCGCCGGTAAATCGGAATTTCGGTCCCGTGCCCGCTGTTCTGTATGCTTGAAGCTTAACAGAAAAAAAAATGCACAACGTCACAGTTGCCGCTTTTTGGATTGGAGAGAGGCTACCAGACGGAATGCTTCAGGTCTGCTTTACACTTCGATGACTTTCGTTTTCTTTTACAAGATTGAATTTGTATCCCCCAAAACCCTGCGTTATGTTACGCATTGAAAATATTGAAAAACATCTCCGAAAAGGTCGCAAAGGCTCTGAACTGCATTGAGACATATATCACATATACATCAAACGAGCTTCGTCGGGGTCAGCGAGGTGAGCGAAAACTTAAGCAAGAAAATCCTCATTTTAATCATTTAGGAAATGAAAGCCCACAGCATGACATGTACTGAAGCATGGCGCTAATTCAGGACCACCGCAATGGTCAAGCAACACGTTTTCTGAGTGACGCACAATAAAACCTACAAAAAACATTGTTTAGCCAAATTAGTCGACAGCATGAAGAGATAAAGATGTTGATAAAATCTATAAATAAATATTGGTTCTACAGAAATATGAGCTGTGAATTTTCCTCACTTACAATAGTAACTTTCAACATACCACAAGCAATGCTTTCTGAAACACTGCAAAATTGACTTCGTAATATTTTATTCATGTCACACACAGAAAGCGTTCTCTTTCACACATTTTAACGCATGTACCTTTCTGTAACGGAAATGTAAGCATTATTACATTTTAGTAGTGCGATAATTATGATGCTTGAACCCTGCAGGTAAGCCTCCCTAAACAAGGCATGAATTGACCATTGATTTTCATTTTCTGTCGCTGAAGTTCAGCTCAAAAAATAGCATGTACCTTCAGTTTAATGACGTACCACGTAAAAATAAAAACACCATGGCACCCAGCTTAATTTTCTGCAAAAAAAAAAAGTTTTTCTATAGGCAAACATTTTCTACAGACAACGTGCTAATGCTAACACTATTTAAACGTAAGAACAGTGGTATAGAACCAATTCATACGATCCCTAAGATCTACTAATCTAATTCTTCCACACAACAATTTGCACGTCATACAGAGCCTTACATTGTCAGATTTTCCATTTATACAAGCGTATACAACTAAATGAAAATTGCTAACGTCTTGGTTACATTTCAAGCCTTTCGGTGGAACATTAGAACGATGCAACCTGTATAACAAATTATTTCGATGGCCTCGGGCATTTTGCTTTAGAGTCGTTTGTCTGCACTCCTTATCTTGTTATCAGCGAACGTAGGATCACTCTCAACGCTGACATAATAAAAAAATGTTACTTGCGCAAGGTGTTTTTTTTTCTTTTTCCAATTAAAAGAATCGAAAGCTATACCTGTAGCAGCAAGCACCATCTGCGTTTCGGGAAAGACGTCTTGCTCTAATCCCCCCACCCCATTCTCTCTCCTTTCACCCGACACAATCATCGCGCTAGAGCCCTAGGGGCATTACTGTCCGGCACCAATCCCTCTCACTCATCCACGTGCGCTGAACGAACGCCTACTCCTAATTACCAGAGCGAGCGCGCAAAGCACGTGGCTCGTGATTAACACCAGCTCGGTCGCTCGAGTTCGGACAGCAGCAACCGTTCGCACTTCACCCAGGGCTCGACGAGACAACGCCTCGGTAAGTAGACGCGGGGCGCGCATTGCACGCGCGGCCGCAGAGAGAGAGAGAGGGAGAATGCTACAGCTGTGGAAGACCGCTGCGGACGTCCGACAATCGCCCGCGGTTCCACACCAAAGCCCAACTGGTAGGCTGGAGCGACTAATCGCACCAACTACACCACGCCAAGTATGATGCACAACCAGGTCTGCTTGCAACTACATCAGCGGGAGCCGGCGCTCGACTCTGACGAACGCTGTATCTTCCTCAACTCACGAAACGAGCTCACGCAGCGACGATGCGGAGTCGCAGCCGAGCCCGAGTTGTAACTTGTCCCCGTCATCACATCGCCACCCTTCTCCTACACTGCGCCGGGCTCTGCCAGCGTGGACGAACGAACGCAATGCGACACGGCGAGCAAAGCGGGCCCAGGCGTCGTTGTACCTCGTTAGACGGACGTGCGACCAGCGCTCGGGCGCTAATTTGAGCCCTGTTGCCCTAATTGAAGCGAACCACTCCCTCCTAACAAGGCACGCGTCGCTTTCCTCCCCCTTCCTTCTTTTCTTTCGTGCCCTCTCTTCGCATTCGTAGAGGGCCAGTTTAGGTTTTTCGCTCACGGAACAAACGAACTGCGCAGGAAAGCGAGTAAGAGATGGCCTGAAAGTGAGAGTCCAGTCAGAGGTAGCACGGCGCGCAGTAGACACGTCGTCAAGTCTGGGTGGGGGGGGGGGGGGATTGGGAGAGTTTTGTGTACGGTCCTGATTAGTGGCGCCCGCTGCAGCTCGGTTGGCGAGCCACTGCTTGCTGCGTATATCGTCGGCTACTACCACCGGGGAAGTCGAGCCATGTTTTGGTCATTGCGTTTCTATTTAATTTGTCCCTTCGTCTAACTGGCTGACCCTGCCTCAGTTCGAGCGGAATGAGCCGCGCACTAGCGACGAAAAGGCAAGACTTGGAGGCGAGGCAGAAAACGCGGTTCGACCCGACGGATTAATCGGAGGCCGATCTGCCCTGCGGCCAACCGGCCGTTGGGTTCTTGCTTACCCCCCCCCCCCCCCGCCCTTTCCTCCGCATTTGTTCAGAATGTAGTGGTGTAAGACAGGCAGCGCGAAGTTCGGTCTTAGTAAGCCGTATTCTACGGTGAAACCAGATTGCTGTTTTTAGCATTCTTTCTTTAGCCGTTTCTGCGCGGCTTAAATTTTCTCGCCGAGAAGCGATAAAACTTTCAGTGGAGCCTGTGGCTCAAAAATATAAATCTGACACGAAGCTGCTATGTCTTCGTATCGGCTTTTGTGCAATGAAGAACCGAAAAAAAAGACTGCAAAAAAAAAACTCGGAGAGATGATGCTTGGATGACGTGAGGTCAAAGACTTCCAAAGTTCAAAGCTGGAAGTGTGAAGCAGAGCTTAAATTTGGCACGACTTATAGCATCGCTTGATGGCACACTCCTGAAGCAGAAAAAAAAAGGGAAGAGTCATGCGTTTGACCTGCAGGCCTCGACAGCAGTCAGCCATGTAGAACATAATGAAAGCCTTGTCTATCATTATGCATCACTACTCACTTCGGAAAGCAACCTCCAATCAAGAATGTTTCTCGCATGCTTCTCGTGAAGACGCCACTTTCAAGAAAGGCCCTAAAACGACAGGGGTTTCCAGTCTAGCCTTTCGCTGGCAGACAAATCAGGCGTCTCGAGCAACAACAACCTCTTTTAATAATTCAACGTCCGAAAATTTTCGCTTCTTTTGACTGACAGTTAAAACAAAGTGATTAAAGTGCACCGCTTTTAGAGACTTTCTTTTCTTCGCTAAGACTTCGCTGGTTTGACGGCATTGTCCCTTTCCATGATCAATATTGCTTTTTGATTTCCTGATATTCGTGCATAAATAATGCCTATACGGAAGTTGTGATTGCTCAACATCTGATGACAGAAAAAGAAATAAAGAAAGAAAAAAAAAGCAGTGCTCTGCCGCATCATGCTGGGAGGTGCTCCTCGACGAACCACTCGTTTTCCAAACAAAAAAAAAACGCACAATCACGAAGTTCATCCACGCGAAGAATATGGTACAGCGACACGTACTTGCACGGCGTTCCGTAAGAATACTCTACAAGCTGCCCTTGTTTCCGTAGTCGCTGTTCCAGACGAATTGACTTCATCAGAGCTACTGTACCGGAAAGGAAAACGTGGCGCTTTTGTGTCGCGTCATTGCAGGAGCTTTTAATCACATCGGCTTAGCGCTGTTGCAACAAAAATCGTATTTACGCCGGAGAATAGCATGCCAGAAAAGAGAATTCTTTTTAAAAACCTGCATCAAAGAAACATTAGGGGGGGGGGGGCGATAATGGGTGGAAAAGCGGAAAGGTTGGGCGTGGAAGCGTCAATGGACGATGTAAGTAAGTGGTACGTGGAGGAAACGAGCAGTATGATTAGCATGACGTGAGTAAGGAAAGAAGTGACATCGGAAAGTAATACGGAGAGCGAAGCACTTATCTGTGAACCTTGGTTTGCTTCAAGTTTTAATGCTTCATTCATAGTAAGGCATAGTCGGGAATTAGTAGCCGAAAAAAAGGGGGGCGGGGGAGTAAAATTTAGCGAATACGTTTTGAAAACCACGTTGAAGCTGTGACGATAACCACGGCATGCTTATAATACTAGTGCGATTCCCCGGAATAAACTTACCAGCTTGACTCTAGTAACTCTTATGTTTGATTCAAAACTCGGCTTGGGTGGCTGTTACGCAAACGAGGATTGTGCTTGCTTCTGTCAACAGGCCAGTGCTGTATGTTCGCCGCATGGTTTTGTCCACTACTGCAATGAGTTTGCATTATAAACTTGGTAAGTGAACTAAGAAAGCACTTCGCGCACAACTGAACTCGGTTAAAATGTGAATACATCGCTTTAAATTCATTAACGGGCTGTGAAGAGATTTCACTTCCAGGCTCCATCGGCGCACTGTTAACTGCGTTTCGCAAGCACTGAACAACTTCAGGTTCTTTATTTTTGCTCACTTTTCTTATCTAAAATTGGAGCCACTAATAATGATAAAATAACACTGCGGAACAGAAAAAAGAAGACATTGGTGTCAAAGCAATATTACCATGTTCACTCCATTACGCCGTACACTTTTGGGCTAATAATATCTTCCATAAGTTGCATCTGAGCTGCAACGACGAGAGGCTATTGATTTGAAAAGTTGAACGTGGATATTGACTAGAGCCATAACAATCTCTCGGTAGGCATAGTAACATTGGGGGAAGTAAAATAGAGATAAATAGCGAACAGAAGGTATTAACATTCGTTCTCTACGCTAGTGCGTGTTAACTCAATTTAGTCTATACTCTGCATGCCCAGTGAGTCAAATGGTTTCTGCTACGTAACTCAACTGCTACTGATATTTAGAGACAACTCTCCTGCGCGCTTCTGGATTATCACTGTAACAAGTTTTTTTTCTATCCTCTTTCCGACCATTTTCCCTACCCCCGTACAGCGTAGCAAACAATTTGTCTAGGTTAACCTCCCTGTCTCTTCCTTTTATTTATTTCTCTCTCTCTCTCTGGCTGCTTAAATAAAGAGTTACGGAAGGAAAAGTAATACCGAATAGACGAGGGCTCACCCGGCATCGTGCCATGGTGGATAAAGGCGGCTTCCGTTACTAATTGGTTAACCAATCAGCCAGTTGACGTAACAGAAGCCTTCGCTGCACTGCGCCGAATTACTGTGGCTCAGTACACGTTGCAGTCGGCACGCGAAGAAACGGTAGGAGAAAAGTACGGAATGGCCACGAAGCACGTAAGGCGGAGAACGGAGGAAACGGTAAAAGAAACAGAAATTCCTCGTCCTGTCAGGACCATGGAAAAGCCATGGAAGATTCTAGGCCAGGTGCACGTATGGTTCGCAGAAGTGAGGCGGACAGCAGTAAAAATGAGTCCCAGAGAAAGAACGCGGTGTGCCGCCGACGTGCCCGCATGCTGCGGCTGCGACGGTGGCCGATGGCGACCTCTGGTAGCGCGCGTGGTCGCCGTTCTTTTATGGTCGGACGTGCGGGCTCAAATTTAATTTAGGCGCGAGCGCGACGACGTGGCGGTGTCGTTTTCAGGGGGGGGGGGGGGAGCTGGAGTTGGAATAATAATAAAAGAAGTTTGCCGTCCCCCTCCTCCGCGAAAGCAGTTCACTCGACGTACCTCCTCCCCTCCGTACACCGGTGTAACGCGCAGAGCACGTCGGTGCCCGGCGGCGCTTTGGGAGGAAGGGGTGCGCGAGACACCATCGCCGAGCGCGGAGTGCCGGCAGTATACGACAAAAGCGTGCGCGGATGCGAGCGATGACGTCTGTACCGTATTTCGTCACGCACAACGCACTTACTCGTCGCAAGTCTCAGCAACGCTATAGTGACGCAGATTTCGCTGGCGCTATCCCGCTCCGAAAAGTTTACGGAGAGTGCACGCAAGATTTAGTTCGGTGTTTGCAGCATTGTGTGTGTGTGTGTGTGTGTGTGTGTGTGTGTGTGTGCGTGTGTGTGCGTGTGTGTGTGCATGTGCGTGTGCGTGCGCGCGCGCGCGCGCGCGCGTGTGTGTGTGTGTGTGTGTGTGTGTGTGTGTGTGTGTGTGTGTGTGTGTGTGTGTGTGTGTGTGTGTGTGACACGTAGCCATACGTTTCACGTAGCTATAGTCGCAAAGCTTGAAAAACAGCGGAAAACACGGCAGTGGCCTGTCTTCAACACCAGGCCACTGCGGCCTACCTCGAACGAGAACAAGCAAAGAGTAATGCCAGTGTTAAAAAAAAAAAAGTAGGGAGAGGTGCAGCTATGCAGAGTTTTCCCGGGTCAGCGTCGCGCATATGCACGCTGCAGGCGTGCAGTGCGTGCGCTGGATGTCTACTGCGCCTAATTAGCTGCGATGGGACCCCCGGTGATCCGCGGTTCAAGGCGCCACCTCGGGGTGAAGGAATGGGCGGGAGGGTAAGGTGACCGCCGCCTCGGCCGCCGCAGGGATGGCACTGCTGGCGCACCCATTACGTCTCTTTCGCGTGTACAGACTCCTTGATACCGGTCGCCGGGCACCGCCCGTCCCGGGCTGTTAAATTTCTTCATCTGTATTTTCTTTTCGCGCTAGCGTTGTAAACGAATTTAGAGAGCTCTATGAAACTCCAAACTAGTTTCAAAATAACAGCGAGCGTGACCAGGCGACAGCTCGAGCAATTTGACTAAACAGGTTGTGACATGCACTAACGGCTGTATGAAGAGCCGACGTTAAATGTAGGTTTCGTAGTTCTGTTAGAGTGGTGGCTGCACCGAGCTGTGCAATAGACCAAAGTATTGCGAGCTGCGCTACACTCATAAATGCAACCGCGTCAGATGGCCACACTGCAACTTCAAAAGGTCTCGTTTTCGAATGACAAGAATGAGAACAAGATGTGGAACACAGTGTGTCGATGGCATAACAAGGTACCTGAAACATATTGTTACGGTTAGATTGAGTTTAACTGTTTATATACAAGAGAGATCAGGCGACGATCGGCGATGATGGCGAACATAGGCCGAACCAAGTAACTTCCTCTTCCTCTACCTTTGTCCTCAAAACATGGCCCGGTTGATACCATATCAATATTTTGCGTGCCCACAGTGTGGTTAACTCTGTACATTTGTGCACATAATTATTCTTTAAACAGAAGGACAGCAGTCATTCGAATTCAAGCTTACGCTCACGAGTTTGGGAATTTCTAAAGTTTTCGCCAATCACAAGTTTGATATGTAAGAATCAAACTTTATATATTCTAAGCTAACTTCAGCTTAGGAGATTTGTAATAGCACAAAGAAGAAGCGACAGAACTTTCATTTTCACAACAAAGTCGGCATGTCTGCATCTTTGATGGTGCCCTCCCCTCCCCCCTTCCGCAAAGCTTGATTAGGGGCCGTATAGCTAGCCATATATGGTCTAAGGTTGCCAGTTGACTTTCTTCCCATGTCTCGCTATTTTTCCACAGGATTTGACCTTCCATAGTAAATTATCTAACAACTGTCGTAGTTCCGTCTATGAAGGCGGACTACCGTATTCTAGAACGCCCCTTCACTCAACGCTCCACCTTGACTTGAGGAAGTCGATGATGTCAATGCATATCAGCGATGATCAGCAGTGGTACTGAGAAGCGTGGTCAAGTGAAGGACGAAATTCTAGTCAAGGAATCGTCAGGGGGCGGAGTCTCGTTGGGCATTTGCAGTGAGGTCTGTCGCTTGTAGTCTTCATGCAAACTGTTTTTTTTTTCTTTTTGTCTTGTACTTCTGCGCAGTTTGTTAGAATATTGACCCGTACCAATTCACCAAATTTTGAACGCTAGTCGCATGTAGGTTCCCACCGGGATGCCATTGGAGATCACTTTGTTCAGAATATCGACAAGCATTGTAGCGTATGAAAGCTCCGATCAGCATTGACAACTATGACGTTAATGTTGACCGTATATCCCGGATTTTCCGGATTTCTCTGGCATAAATTGGAGAACGAAGTAAACTTGGTTGTAGAGAAATATAAAGCAGGTGAGTTGATTATTGGAAGCGCAGTTTCAGCGCGTTCATTAATGCACATTTGAATTCAGTCAAGCCCGAGACGCAGGAACTGCTCGCTGAAGCCACTCGTCTTCGTTACCCTCCTCCCCTTCTATCTCTTTATCACGAACTCTCGCAGCAATATATTTTTGTTTTGGTCTGTCATATTGGGGTAAACGCACCGCACCACAGCGTCAGCCCGAGCTGTTTCCAAGATATTGCGTTTCTCGAAGCCCACGGGGTGCCGCGGTTCGCCCAGAATTTCGCCCTTCCTCGTTCATTTCGGTCTCGGCTTGGCTGCCCCACACGAGAAACCCACGAACATTTGCTGCAAAACACAGTTTCCAACCCCCTCACATAGTTCCAGCTGAGTCTTTTCTGCCGGGTCGTTTTCGTTTTCCCCCCTTTTTTAACGTTTTATCCGGCGCTCTCTCAAACGAAACAGTCTCAGCCTGAGACGTCGTTTCTGAAACAATATCCCGCAATATCGATAGCGGCGAACGCAAGATGTTGCGCCGTGCTGGCAACAGATGGCGGTGAAAGCCGAGGTCTAGGGGGTGGGGGTGGGGCGGCGGTGGGGGCAGAAATACCCGAGGCAGTGAGCCGAACGGAGAGGGATATACCCACAACCTTCCCACTTAGCGGTAGCTCCATCTTTTCTTTGCACACGTATCTTGTATACTCACGCTTTTATCTGTGATACGTCCTTATCGGTTTCCATGGTTGTCGTTCGTGCAAGTCTGCGCTCTCTACGCCTGGAGGTGCAGTTTAAAATTTTCGGCCACCGCCGTCAAGTCCAGTACTAGTAACATGCCAGAAAAACGAATAAAAACTGTGCATTGAGCACAAGGTTTCGACAAACGCTTCTGAATAAAAGAACTTAAGGGTGGGTAAAATATACAACAACGCTCGGGT
This sequence comes from Rhipicephalus annulatus, assembly GCA_013436015.1. NCBI lineage: Eukaryota > Metazoa > Arthropoda > Arachnida > Ixodida > Ixodidae > Rhipicephalus > Rhipicephalus annulatus. The sequence goes on along the minus strand of WOVY01002251.1, from coordinate 261 downwards.
GGGACATGCTTTGCCCATGGGCTAAAATGCGTTGCGAGTAATTGTGACGGCGACCACTAAAGATATCTGTATGTTTTGTATCCTGAAGGTGTCTTCTGCATCATTTTAATTTTTTTATATGTGTGTGGTGCTTGCATTGTAAAGGTGGGTCCGGACCTCTGTCAGTCAAGTTTTCGAGTATCAATCAACCTTTAATAGCAGTCTTCCCCATGATTGGAAATAAATTATTACATCATCATCATCATCGTCGTTCTTCTTCTT